>VDFB02105785.1:189005839-189187864 GCA_007258455.2 Sequoia sempervirens | reverse complement strand
CAAGTTTAAATTCACAGTTGAAAATTAGCACATTTCTAAAATATGCACCAACTTCCGGCAGCCATAACTTTTAATCCGACCGTCGGATCTTCAATGATAATACCTTTTCGGAAAGCTCTCGAAAAGATGATTTTCTGCAAAGTAGGCCTTTGGTGGACTACTTTGGCATTTCTGCAAATTTTCAGGCCCATCCGGGATCGTTTGGTGCCTCAAACTGAGCTCGGAAGGTTTTTCAGGGCAAAAAGCAGAAATTGGAACTTGAATAACTTTCAAGTCGTGAATGATCTTGACCTGATTCTTTCACCAGACTGTGTATTTTTCCATCCTGAACCTTCCCATAAATTTCTGTCTTCCCACGACTTCAAATGCAAACCTGCTAAAAATAGCAGTTGAGCAGAAAAAGCAAAAAAACTATTCTGAAAGTTGGAAACTCTTATTTGACGAAAATGGTATCTAGAAATACAAAAACATCTACAAAAAGAAAACAACAGGAAAAAAAATAGAAATCATCTTTTGGGTGATGCAAGATTGCCCTCACACCACTGGATGCTCCTGCATCATTTAGATGCTGAAACTCACCCATTGACCTCACAAGTAGCTTGTCTACTAGTGAAACAAAGACTGATTCCGACTATTTTTGGTACCTCGCACTCTTGAGTCATGGTCTACCCCATGGTCAGGAGGTAATATCAGTCTCACCATTGGCGGTCAAAAATATGAGTGGGTAGACTGGAAGTGTGTTGGGAAAGGAAAAGAAAGATGAAGAAGTCAAGGTATCCTCTTGTACTCTAGCAATAACTCGAACTGGGCACATATATTGCGGTCTGGGAACTGGTAAAGGTGGGGTGGCTAGTAAATGAAAAGTTGTGTTTGGGATGTGAAATTTTTGTGTTGATATGATGGTGGTTTTATTTTTGTGTCTGAGGCACATTTTGGTGTTGAACGTTGATTGTGTGCCCTTGTGGCATTATGGATGCCTAGTTTGTTGTAGCATGGATGGCGACAAAGGGAATTTTGGTGGCACTTTGCATTTCCCTTTCTAATGGTGGCTACAATTTTGGCTTTTCCCATTTTGAACAATTTTCTTGCAGATACAACACATGGGAATTTTGAAATGTGATGTAAATGTAGATGAAATTTTTCATGAAATAAAATTTGTAATGAAAGTGCATTAAGCCTAAAGCTTGTCTCTCCCTTACTCTATAACTAGCACTTGCACCCTAATAAGGTGCAATACTTACGCCGATAGGCTGAGCCCACATTATTTATGGCCATAAAAAGTAGTGGATGATGTGAAGAAAGCAGTGATCTATCTCACCTATCCCTCTCTACCTCTCCCTCCATCCCTCCCCCTTCTCTCTCCCTCTTGCTCTCTCCTTCCCTCTCTATTTCTCTCTATATCACATATCCCTCTCTACCTATCCCTCCCTCCATCCTACCTATTTCTCTCTCACTCTCTCCTTCCCTCTCTACTTCTCTCCCTTTCTCACTTATTCCTTTCTACCTCTCTCTCCTTCCCCCTCTAATTCTCTATATCTCCCCTATCCCTCTCTTCCTCTCCCTTCCTCTCTCTCTCTCTCTCACTTTCTCTGGCTCTATCTTTCCTTCTCTACTTCTTTCTATCCCACCTCTCTCTCCCTCCCTATCTCTATCTCACTTATCCCTCTCTACCTTCCTCCGTCCCTTTACCCTCCTCTCTCTTTCTCTCTATCCTTCCCTCTCTACTTCTTTTCCCTCCTCTCTCTCTCTTTCTTTCTCTATCCTTCCATCTCTACTTCTTTTCCCTCCTCTCTCTCTTTATCTATCCTTCCCTCTCTACTTCTTTAACCTCCTCTCCAATTCATTCCAAAAACAACACTTCCTATACAACTTTAGTTTTTCATTTTTCTATTTATTTATTGTTTTGATTTTATAACACAAAACAATTTTTATTTTTTAAATTTATTATATTATTTTATTTATTTTATTTAAAGAATCATTTTTATTTTATTTATTATATAAATTATTATTTATTTTAGTTATTCTATAAATTATTTTATTTATTTATTTTATTTATTTTTTTATAGTATATATAAGTTATTTTGTAGTTAAATAGTTATTTTAATTTTACTAGAAGTTTATTATATTATATTATTTATTTTATTTAAAGAATCATTTTTATTTTATTTATTAAATATAAATTATTTTATTTTTATTAAAAATTTATTATATTATTTCATAACATTATTATAATTTAAATTTTCATTATACTAAACTTTTTATCGGACTCATTCACACTATAATTCATTTTAGAATTACATAAAGTGGCTTCAATCCCCTGTAAATCATATCGTGTGGGATAGATGCTTGGTCGCTGAAAATAATGTGGGCTCAACATATCCGTGTATGCATTGCACCTTAATCAATATTTAAAAGAGAAAACATTTGGGAAAGTCTTGATTAATACTCAATCTATTTTAAAAATAAATAAGTTATAAAATAATTATAAATTATTGCAGGAATATGTCCACCACTGGTGGAAACTTCTGAGAATTCTTCTTTAGCTTTTGTATTTGCATTGTTCATTCTAATCTTATCACACATAGAATTTTCATCCACTTCCAAATCGATTGTCAAGGCATTAGTCTCCTGGTTCTCTTCTTTATCAAAGCAAAATTTACTCTGATTGTCACTTTATTGGACTAAAGGAGTGTTAGAGTTAAAATCTTTTAAAGAATCACTATATTTAAAAATATATGTGCCTTTGTCATCTATGACATCCACCAAGTGTCATTCATTATGCTGATCAAACTAATTTCCACTACATAAATTTTTATCTCCCCTATTAGTGTCATTTCCCTCAATCGTGCACAATCTGTTCACATTCGATGCCACATGCAAATCCAAGCTCTCAAGCTTATCATTTAGCAATTTTCTTCTAGCTGATCTGATAGAGGAAGTACCACTTTCATGTTTGGTACCAATGACATTTGAGAACAACTCTTGGTCACCAATTGATGGATTAGACCTGTTCTCATTTTGTATTTCCTATGACTCGAAACTATTAACAGAGTTGGAAACAATATGTTGCTGACATGAAGCATCAGTGGAATTCTTGCAGATACCTATTTTCGTAGGTAAAGCCTTACGAAGACATTCACTGTCTTAACTGAATGAATCTTTAGGCATCACTTTTTGTAGCATAGAACTACTCCATTTCTGCTCCCAATAGCTCTCTGGCACTGAAACTTTCAATTTATTTGGGGAACATGAAGTTGATTTTTGGTGATGCAAAATTGAAGCTTTGTGAGGCAATTTGGGTGCCTGACATGAAGGAGAAGCACTTGTGCTTGTAACAAGCTTACTTATCCCCCCATTTTTGAAAATTTGGCCCATTTTCCCTGTGGGAGGCAGCCTACTGTCATTTGTATCTAGAGCCAGAGCTTGAAGCAAATTTTCCTTATTAATTAACTTCTTCACATCTACATCCTTTGGAAAATTAAGTAACTTTTGGAGGCAAGTTGTTGCATTTGTTGTGCCAAGCAATGAGGATCGTAGGTGCAAAAGCAATGAAACTGCTACAGCTGAAATGAATGCACTACGAGGAGAGTATGGAATACTTTTTCCATGGACATCATCTCCATAAAATGATAGGGAGTATTAGATGCTTCAAATATAGCATCCCAAACATGTAACAGATTCTCAAACACAAACTATCGACCAAACAGCATATGCAGCCAACGCAAAGGAAAATATTGGGGTTCAACACCAAGGTCTACTAAATGACTGTACAAGGAAATGTCAACAATGTCAAGTAACTTATATAAATCACCAGATGCTTCAATAATAGGAGGCAACCCTACTACAGAGCTGGCTACAAGGGTGTTGGTGAAATAGTCTGCCATAGCAACTGCCCCACCTCCTCCACTTAATAATGCATCATACATACAGTAAGCATCATGTTCCAAAAATCTTGTAGATAAAAGAGCCCCAAGCCCCCCCTCTGCCCCATATGCATCACTGCTCAAAATGATAGACATGAAATCTGTATCAAGATCATCACTGCTACCAAGTTTGCCCAAATTTCATTTAGAACAAGGGCTATCAAGGTTGGAAATGCCACCTACTGCTTTCTCCTCATCTTCCAATAAATGTTTTAAAAAATGATAGATCAACGGGCTCCCTCGGTTTTCTCTCCCACACAAATTCCTGCACCAATCAAGTCACCACAAGCTAAACATGTAGCATAGTCAGCACTATTCCCAGAGAAATCCTCCTCCCCACACCAAATGACATCAAATTTATCTCTTTACTTCCTGTCATATCCATTTCATCACATAGAAACTGATCTGGCTTGAATTCGTTAGGATTTTCCCACACTTGGGGATCATTACCCATTTCCCAAACAGAAAAATTGATCAATGCATATGCTGGTACATCGTACCCACAAACAGTACACACCTCTGTAACTACGTGTGTCAAAACGAACTGCCCTAGTGGGTGGCGTTGCAACATCTCCTTCACCACGGCCTCCTGATACACCATTTTGTGCACATCCTCCTCTTCCACCACTCTTTTCTTACCCACAACCTTCACTATTTCTTGGTACACTGTGCTCTGGATGGCTTCATCTTTCAACAAGTTTGCCATTGTCCATTGCAGGGTAGTCAATGTGGTATCCATGGCGGCGAGACCAAACAAACTCCATTCAAAATTAAAACTGCCAATAGTTATTTTTTCTGACACATTTCTCAGCATCGGACTATTGGAAATGTCGGTGGGGTTCCCCCACATATAATAGCCTATTAGCTAAAAAGGGAATTTAGGGCTTATTTTCCAGGAGAAGGAATGATAGATAAAATTTCTGATTAAATTTCCAAGTCAGGTGTATATGAATAGGATGATAGGAATAGAGTAGCTAGTCTATTTTCAGCTTTTATGGATGAAACAAGTACATGTGATCTTAAATTGTTATGCAAATTTGATTGATAAGCATAAATGGGTGAAATCACAATACTCTTACTTTTTGCCCAAGATGGACATTTACATCAATATTTTTAACTAAATCATCTTCTAAGACCTATAGTAGTTAAACTGTTATGAATTTGAAGATGATGTGAACTAGTGATTTGTGGAAATTTTTGTGTAGATTCTAAATATGTTTTTTTCAAATTTTTTAAAAATAAGTCATGAATCTTTCAACATCTCCTTTAATAACTAGTTTTAAACCTAAAACAAAATTTTCAAAAAGTAATGTTTGTGTCATACAACATAAAAATTTTTATATAAAAGATCAAATTATAATTTTTTGAATATAGATTCTCAACATCTATATCTAGGGAATGGATATTTTTTAATAATTTTTTTTAAATATATAATTTTTAATTAATTTTTTAAGTCATTGTAACTATAATTTAGACATGCATGTGTGTCGTACAACCTAACTTGTTGTGTATATATCAAAATAAAAAATTTCCTTTTTTAGTGAAACAAGGACATCAATACCTAGGGAAAGGGTTTTTTTTTAATTTTTTTACAATGGTTTACTATTTTTTTACAAGATAAAATGAAAACATATCAAAACTATACTTGTTGGAAAGATCGTTCCGGAAGCTACAATCTTGCAAAGTATAATTTCTAAATAATGTTATTTAATCCCTCCAAATGTAAGGTAAACATTTTTTTTTGCCAACATTTTGATAGGTGTGAAGGAGACTCCATTGTGGATATGATTTAATACTAGATGGGTTATATTCAAGGGGGTTTGATCTAATGGGGTCTTATCCATATCTCTTGAAATAAAACCCTTTATATCGAACCTCTCAAGGCTAAAATCATTAGTTTTTCTAAAAAAAGTGATTTCAAGCAAAAATCAGCATGTCCCAAATGTGAGAAACACTATTGTGGCAACACCCAAATGAAAGTATAATTCTAATATATCTTCCCTCCTTGTGTGGATTTGAGTGAATTTTGAGTGGAATATTGATAATATTTTTATTCTTTTTTGAACATATGTTCAAAATGTATGTCTTTTTTTATGCTTTGATTCAAGTAATCAATTAAATGCTTAAATAGAGTCATAGATTTACAATTATTTGCAAAGGGTTTGATAAGCAGTTATATATCAAAAATAATGAGCTCCATAATGCACAACTGTTATGAGGGTAGTCCACCCCATTAAATTTTAAGGTCATCCTCTACATTACTAATTCTTGTATATGTGAGTCCATCACCCAATTTAGTAATGTAGTAGTCTATTCCTTAACGATTCACCTAAAGGGTTAATCAATCATTGTATGGTGACCAATCTAATGTTAGAATTTAAATTCACTTCAAATTTTATAAATCTTTATATAAAATTTGTGTCAATTACCATGCGGGCTAGCTTTGGATGAATGGGTAGCAAGCTACTTTGAAACAAGCCAATTTCATAGTAGTTATTGCATAATTATCCTTCATTCAAATCAATCCATGGAAATGATGTGTTTTTCCATGTATAATTCAAATTAACACTAATATAAATAGCCTCCTTTGCCCCACAGAGCCTAAAGTGCAGAAGGTCTCAGTCTTTGACTAGATCTTGTTCATTGGCCAGTCATTTTTAGGAGTTTTGAATATAGGAATTGGATATTCCTTAGAAGTTCCTTTAGGTGCACTAGAAAATTCACCAACATGATCTTCATCTTGGGGGCTTGATCATCCCTCTTGATCATTGTCATTCCATTTTGCTATTGTAAGTGCATTTGAACCCTTCTCTCAATGTTCATGGCTACTTTAGTGTGAGTTTGAAGCAAGTTCATCCTCTCACTAAAGTGGGGGCTAAATGTTCCATAGAAAAAATGGCCCCTCATCATTTTCATAGCCTTTTAGGTCTAGTTTCATGATGATTGGTCTTTTTTTCTTTGATTTTATGTTGTATTGTGGCTTGACCATGCATATTTAGGTCCTTAAAATTTAAATAATGACATCTTGTGAAGGTGTTGTGAAGTGTTGTAAAGCACTTCTACTCTTTTCTAAACTTTACTCATCAAAATTCACCTAAACATCACCTTTTCATCACTAAGAAAGTCCTATTTTGAAGTGTTGTAAACTCTTGTAACAAGATTTCACTCTTTTATGGGCATATCTTAACTATTTACACCTTTCTTATGCTCTATTTGACCCCTTCATTCCCTTATAAAGCTTAATTAAGTGCAACTTTTAATGTAAGCCTAACAAATAACATTAAATATGAGTTAATTCTTGGCACCCATTTTCAAGTCCTAGGTGGGACAAATTCGCCATGGGTGGCGAATGAGTCCCCCTTTGCTCCAATTTTTTTTTTCCAAATTACCTTTTGGGTTTTTATTCAAAACCACTTGATGTCAACCTGTGATGAGGTATCAATGGGTTACTAAGTCACACGATTGTAAAACTAAGTTGTTTTACCTCATTTTACATCTCCTACAATCACACGTCACAATCAATAAATATTTTCATTCACTCCAGCATTCAAGCACCTTACAACATCAAATCAAGCATTCATCAAGCATTTTGGAGCACTCATTGACACAACTTCAGATTTTCTTCAACAAGGGTTTGGTAAGTTGATAGCATTTGCATGTTATTTGTTTATCATTCTCTTTCATTCAAATATTTTATTAAGGGTTTGATTACCAAAGTGGGGTTTGACCAAGAAAAACCCCTATTTGCTAACCCTCAACCATTTTTCCCTTCTTGTATGTGTGTTCACAAACCCTTGTATGTAGATTTAATAAGCATTTAGGTGTTGAAGAGTGGTCAACAATTCAACTAGGTGCTTCAAGTCAAATCAACCATATTTCAAGCTTGGAGAAGGTATTTTGTTCGATTCCTGGAGAATTCACTTTGGCAACTCAACAAGCAAACATCCTCAACTATAATGTTGTAAAGTTGTCTCCTAATTTCTCAAAATTTTGGGAGAGGATTGATTCACCACCAATGGTGAATGAGTCCCACCTTAAGGATGGAAATCCAAGTTTTTTCAAATTCTGGATCCTGACAATCAAAAACCTATTCCCAATAGTTTTTATCAGAAGCAAGACTAATTTGCCACCCTAGGTGAATGAGTCCCACTAGTGGAATTTTGTTATTCCAAACAACATTCAAATCATTCTAGAATTTTCATCAGACCTCTAGGTGCACAGTGATTCAACTCATTTCTTTTTGTTCTATATTTATTTATTTGTAGTTCCTTGTTTGCATTTCAAATTATGTTTTCCAACATAACATAAATCTTAAGTTTTGCATACATAATTAGTCATTTAGATCACGTAATTGCATTTGGTTAATCTCTTTTAGTCTAAATAACATCCTACATTGCATAATTTGAATCAACCTAACTAGCATTTTTGGCCTACCTCTCTCCTTTTAGGTGAAAAACCCTAGAAGAGTTAGGGAGTTTTGTGGAGCCAAAAATCTATGGTTCATTTTGGTGAACCTACATTTTGAACACTTTGCATTTCTAATTTCATTTGTACCTTGCATCCTAGATTACTCTTGCATTAAACATTCAATTAGGGTATTGTTATGTTTTTGCATTCTAGGGTTTCTCAAATTGTATTAGTGAAACATTCATTTAGATTTCATATTTGCATTCCATATAATTGAAAAAAATGAAAATTTGCATTTGCATTCTTCATTGGCATCTAAAAAGCATTAGAGTTAGATTAAACTTTCTAAAAAATACAAAGAAATCTCATACTGGGACTCATTCACCACCCTGAGCGATTCAACTCACCTGCACACATTCTGCACAACATTTTTATAAATTTTCTCACATTTTTCTACACTTCTATTTTCTATAGTTATTTCTTTGTTATAGTTAGCATAATTATTGTTATTTGCATTTAGAACTCCTATATTACCTTGCATTTACATTCACCCCATCCTTTGTTGTAATTCTATCAGTGTTTGGTGCCCCATGGATAATACTCTAGTGAGACAAAGTTCTAGACTTATGGCTTCCTATGATAGCACTTTCGTTGTGGGCCTTGGGATTTCAAGACCACCTACTCCTACTATGGAAAATAGTGCATTAGACAGACAATACCACTTCTATGTCTTCACCTTTACATCCAATTAATGTTGACACACAAAACAACTCCATCCTGCAAGAAAAGGTCATTAATATTCATGAGGATTTTTCACACTTACAACAAGATTTTTCCCTTGAAAAAATTTCCACCACCACCATTTTTGCAATAGAAAACTTCATCATTTGTTTGAAATTGATGATGGCTTGTAAGTTACGAAGAAAATTTTTGAGCTTTACAATAAACATGCCTCTTTCACTTCCCAATCCGCAAACATTTTTGTAAGGCAAGGAGGATCTCACATTCCTCCCCCTTCAACCATAGCATCCATACCAACTTATACCACTCCTCATGTTACAACAACTATGCAATAGGTTAGTCATGTGGTTCCTTCTTTCACAATTCCAACTAGCATTACTAGTTCTCTTGTGGCATTAAAAGTCCCAACAACTTCCTTCACTCCTCTTATTGTTCCTTTCACTTCACCTCACATTACATACAACCAATCTCCATTTTCTCTTCCACCTCAAACTACTTACCCTGACCCTATCATTACACGACTCCTTAACATAGTTTCATCAATGTAACAACAAATTTACACCATTAGCCAAGGTCAAAACACACCAACCACATATCGTGTTTGTAGTAGCCCCTTATCTATATAAATCTTAAGAACCCCAATGCCACAAGGGATAGAAATTCCTAGATTTGAGAAATACGGAAGAAAAGGAGATCCTATTAACCACGTCAACGCTTATACAACTTTATGCAGTAATTTTGTCCCAAATGATAAACTCTTAGCCAACCTTTTTCCAAGGACCTTGAAGGATACTGCATTAGAGTGGTTTTCCAACTTGCTCGATCATTCCATTCGATCATTTAATGAATTGGTGGATGCTTTTGTAAGTCACTTCCAAGTTCACATGACTCCTAAAAATATGATGGATAACTTAATGAGATGTAGACAAAACAAAGATGAAAAAGTAATTGATTTCATCTCACAATACCAATCGTTTTATGCTCAAATTGATGTCAAGATTCTTGATGCACATCTATAGAAGATGTTTATCAAAATGTTGCACACAAAACTTCAGGATAAATTAACTATGATAAAATTCCCTTCATTTATGCATTTATGTACAACTTTATGTGACTATCACAACTCGGTTTCTAGTTGTGATTCAAAGTCCACTTCTAACTGGGCTGAGAAATATGAACAAAAAAACCCAAACAACACAACTTTTGCAAACCAAATAGAGGATTTTTATAGTTCAACCCACCTCTTCAAACCCAACCAACCCAACCTATTCCAAATCAAGTGGCAGCTGTTAAAGTAGTGGTTCCTTATACCTATGGTGATCGAAAGAGACAATTCACTTCGCTACCTGATACTCTCCATAACACAATGAACCAGTTGCTTCAACAAGAAATGATCACTTTGCCTACAACTAAACCAATTGATACCACTAAGCCCTTACCACCCACGTTCAAACCCAATGCTTATTGTAACTTTCATCACCAAAATGTACATGGCACCAAAAAATGTAAGTGTCTAAAACATTTAGTTCAAGACCTCTTTGATTCAGGTTGTTTATCCATTGCGGGTGCTAATGATCAAGACAAGAAGTTTGTTGTGCCCCCTAACAAAAAATTTACATATTTTCACCAACCCCATGCCTAAACGCAATATTTCATTTGTCAGGGCTGGCAAACCGTCCAACACCAATGTAATGAATGTTGATACAAATAGTGAACAATATGATATAACTCCAAATGTTACCCTAGATAATCTTATGGATGAACTTATGGTTGTGATAGATGTTATCCTTCGAAAGGGCCCTATTGGAACTCTCAAATTTTCCCAAATTTGAGATGCCCATTTCAAAATTTTGCCTTTGCACTTTCAAATGTGCACATGAAGAATCTACCTGAATGACCTACTTTGGAAGGTCATAATCTGAAGTTCGTTGATTTCTAAGAAAAATCCCTTTGCAGACACACTCATGTGTCCTATGTGAGTGTATGTGTCAATTTTCAGTTTCCAACGATGAGTTTTGTCAGAGTTGCAAAAAGCAAAGCTGGAGGGTTTTGTCACTTTTCTGCTATTTGCAAACCTTCATTTCTGCAAAGTTGCCTCCCATTTGAGCTTGCATTTTGCAACCAAATGATTTTCATGCCAAATTGAATGTTTTTGTGCATTCTCCATACCAAGATGAGCTCACATGTCAGTTTTCAGAGCCTCATAAGTTGATTTACTATTTTTAGCAGATCAAAACCAAATGGAATTTCTTCAGTTTTGCACTGAAACCTTTCTGAGAGATCAACTTTGACCCTGAATAACTTTTGATGGGTGATGGTTGAATCTAATCCCTCTTGCAAGTGTGCTCACTATTCCTAAATGATCCACTGTGTCTAGTGGCAACTCGCTAGGAGTTGATTTGATATTTTTGCAACGAGGTAATCTCTTGAGTTTCAATTGGTTCAAAATAGCTGTCTATTGCAAAAAGTTCAAGTAAGCAACTTTGACAGCTAATGACTTTTTCATCATGATTTATTTCTCCGATCTGTCTTTTGTATTGCATTGTCTTCAAGTGGTCGTTTGCCTAGTTTTCAAAGGTGATTCCAAAGCTACCTTGGCCAGTTTACACCATTTTTCAAATGTGTCTGAAAGTGAGTTTTAAGGAAAACCCATTTCATGTTTTCATTCCAAATGCACTTAATAGCTTCCCCAAAGTCAATTGAGCATGAAAGTTGTTAGAAAACAAAAGAAAAAAGAGCCGGGCCCACATGGAGACCCGGCGTGCTTACATAAGTCATGAAGATTGAGTCGGAGAAATGCACAATATGTGGAGATGGTTTGCCAAGTTGTAACAAGGAAATGTTTATGCTAAGATAATTCAGCTGTGCATATATGTGATCATATATATTAGGATTCAATATTGATCTCATCAGGAAACATCAAAAGAGCTGGAAAGTGATACTGATCATAGATTTTTAGAGTGCATTGACATGGCAGAAATCTCAAACCTATATGTGATAAAGTTGGAGGATGAAGTAAGGGATTCATATGATGAACAAATATGAGATGTTTATGCTAAGATAATTCAGTTGTGCATATATGTGATCATATATATTAGGATTCAATATTGATCTCATCAGGAAACATCAAAAGAGCTGGAAAGTGATACTGATCATAGATTTTTAAAGTGCATTGACATGGCAGAAATCTCAAACCTATATGTGATAAAGTTGGAGGATGAAGTAAAGGATTCATATGATGAACAAATATAAGATGTTATATCAGACAAAGCTTCTTCAGAGCATTAAGAGGGATGGGTATTTGTTTTGTTACTTTTCTTCAAGATTGCATAAGCAGAAGAAAGGATGGCATAAAAGGAGGATGGAATCTAAAATGACTCAATATTTTATAAGAGCTCAAACTGTATTATGCAGAGCAAATGAAGGATTTAATGGAAGAAGGAAAATGTGAATTCCTTTATCTAGCTGACCCAATGACTACACATTGTGAAGCGAAAGAGGGGTGAGATTATCACAGATAAAGATGGAGGCTTGATGGAGTCTCTAAGTTCCAGTATAGCACCAAGACCAAGTCCCACACAGCTTTTGATGAAGTTGCAAATACCCTGTCAGTATATCTCACATGAGATGAGAGCAACAATGTTTAAAATAGCATACATAAAATGGATTTTGTTAAAATACTTTGAAAGCTTTCAAGCAAATGCACACTGAAAAGAATGTAACACCATCACTCCCGCAGCCAACATGTATTTGTTGAAAAGCCTTCAGAAACTTTTAAGCAAATGTCATCGAATGGAGAAGGCTCTGTTTAAGGAGAGGCGCCTGAAGCAGATTATGAGTATCCATCAAAGCATGTAAGAAAGTCCTCAGAAACCTTCGGACAAACAAAGAGAGTGCGTTGGGATTGAAGGGCGCGACCATTAACATAAATGCAGGGCATACAAAGCGCATTGGTTGAAAAGACTTTAGAAGTTTCCAAGCGAGTAAAACATAGAGATGGCGCTGGATAAAATGGGAACATCATCCTAACAGGCAGAATACAAATTAAATTGTATTGACAATGCTTTATAAACTTAAAGAATAAAGGCATTCATATTGGGCGCTATTGAAGGAGATGCTCAAAGAAAACAAAAGGCACATAGAAGGCGCGCTGCAGGATATGCTCACAATGAATTTGTGAAGAGGCTGCGCAAGAGTCAGAGAAACTTGCTGCCAAATGCATTTGGCTTGAAATGCCGAGCCAACATAAAGAGGAAGATCATGCTCTGAGAGCTAGCGCGCATGAAGAATGGAGAACGCCTCCTAGCATGGGGTCTCATGAACCCCACGAAGAGAGGGAGCGGGGAGATAAAAGTGCAGAGCACGCACCAGCAACATTGATTTGTTGAAACCTTCAGTAAACTTTAAGCAAATGCAAATGGAATGCTAAAAGCAGAGGAAGACAGCAAATAGAACGAAGTAAAAGATAGGACATTGCAAAGAAGGCCCATGCATACAGCCAAAGGAATGTTTTCACTGCAAATGGAGGTAATCACCATGTGATGAAGATGATGAATATGCTCAGAAAATTGGAGGCGTTGTGCCGTGGAATGGGTCGAACCAGAATCAAGGGCATCGAATACACCAGCTGAGAAGGGGGCCAATAATGAAGAAGTAGCTGCGAAGAACTCTCAAGCAAATACAGTTTGTAGATGAATGGCCGCCATGACTCCTGGGTTACAGAGCAGAACAATGTCGTGAATAAGGAAATTAGGGTAACAAATGAAGCAAAAGTAGATCAATGGCTACGAGGCAAGATGAGAATGCAGATTTTATCTCCACCACACCTCGCCAGCTCGCGGTTTTAAGATGCTCGACCTTTAAAACCCACGAGACGGCGGGATGGCACCATGTGGCAGTGGGCCCGGGCTAAACCTTCATTGAGCAGGTGTATTTTAGTTGCTCGACGAAAATATTTAAAAGGTGGCCTTCATTCACTTTCAAAAAGCAAAACATTAAAAAAATAAATTTATGTGGTGATAATCTCTTTCCCCGCTAGCTCGCGGGAATAAATTGCTTGGGGGTTATTTCCCGCCGGATGAGCGAGAAGTTGCCGCGTTGAGAAGTGGATGGGATTTTAAAAGGAAAAATGTTTGGTGATCCAAGGTGCCGATAATTTTAATTTTTCAAATGGCCCATTTCCTTCATTCAAAAGCAAAATTAAAACTGCCCGATGGATTTGAAATGTAAAAGTGTAGTTCATGGTGGGTCCAGATATTTTGAAGTTTCTTAAACTTCTTATTTCGCCTTAGGGTATCATTTTTAAATCAATGAACACCTAAAATTTAGGCGTTGTTTAAAGTGAAATAAAATAATAAAACCAGGGGTAGAGTGACTATGATATTTACTCAGATTGTATAATGTGTTGGGCGAATAAAAAATATAAACTGTAACTGAAATAATGGAGAGATTTTTCATGATGGAATGAAATGTTCCATTGTAGAAGGGAAAAGGCATATTTGAGAGGCAAAGTTTGTTGAGAGAGGAGAGAGGCTTTGCAGATTTGGTAATCAATGGGAGAGAATTCTCTAGATGGCAACTACAGATTAGCTCTTGAGCTTCTTTTGGAATTTTCCAATTCTCTATATCTTCTCTTTTCTTCTCATTTGTAAGGGTTCTAATTCTAATTCTGGGGGTTCCAATTTCTAAAAGCTTTGCATGCTACGTAGAAGCTTTGGGTAGAATTGTAAAGCTAGGAGGATTGTAATTAAATCATTGAATCTGAAGTGTTTATTCTGAGTTGTGCTCTTATGTTTATATTTTAGTTGATAATTGTCTCCATTTCTAAGTTGTAGTGTTCTTTTGGGATTCAATAATAAAGTTATCTAAGTTCTTTCATGTGCAATGGTTGCATCTATTGTTGTCTTCTTCTCATTGAATAATGTAATTGCTTTAATAAATCATATGTTGAGCTTATTATTGCCTATTATTCAGGGAGTAGTGTAATTACTTCAGCAAATGTGACAGGAGTGTAATGTTTTAGGTGGATTTTGTAAAAAATGATTATCAAATGAAACTTCAGTGGTCTTGTTGTCATAATTTGATAATAGTAGCAAAGATCTTCAGAACATGTTCAACATTGTAGGATGAATTCTTTTTATATGACTCCATAGCCCATTCATTGGCACTGGTCAAGTAATATGCTTTTTCTGTTTTCAGCTTGGTCCCAATTTTTTAAATCATAAACCATTTCAATTTTGTATGTTGAATTGTATGTTCACCTTGTTCTCCATACTGGTTAGTGAAATTCACTTAATGTTCTAACCAATCTTGAGTGATATTTTGTGTTTGTCAGCATAATTCTATGAGAACATTATCTGTTGAGCAATATCATGTTAATTGTATGTCCAGATCTTTAGATGTTGTTGAAGGGTCACCCCCCTAGGTTTTACAAAGCTTGAAGTGTAGGGGAAATGAGTGTTAATCCCATTTCCTATTAGTTGGCCAAATCAACCTTTTAATCTGAACATAAGAAAGTGGCTAGTCTTTAGGATTCAATTGTTCTATTGATATTTGGATCACCAACAGGCCCAACCAACAAATCTCTTGATATCACTTTTTCTTTTAAAGATATGCTTCAAAAACTTCCTTATGGTCCTATTTACATGGATGGTGGAATCTATGATAAGCCCACCAATCAGATATTAATAGATCCTACCTGTGGTGAGAATATGATCACAGAAGAATTTTTAGTATTACATGATCTCTATCAAGATGATTATAATAAACCAACTGCATGGATTAAAACACATTGGTTTTTCGTGCCTTACGATTGGATCGATCTTGCTCCTATTACAAATAGGACCCAAAACTTTGGATGTAACATTTTCAATTATTCCACAATTAGATCAATTTCGTTTGCAGCTGGGCCACCATTAGCTTCGCTCACTGAAAGTGATCCCATCAATGGTTCACAAATATTTGAAGTTTCCACATGGCAATGAAATATTTACCATACACCATAGTGGCTTTAATTTGTTATCCTCTAAAGGTAGTTTTTCCTTAGAAGCCTTTTGGCCTGAACCTATGGTACCCATCACCTCTTGAAAGGAATTCTTTTTCATAGCCTATCAAAAGTTTAAAGCCAAACAAATAGTTGAATTATCTCTTTGTAACATGTCCCTGTCCACTTCCACTTTTCCTATCATAGACGAAACCATGCTTCAGCCAGAATTCGACATTGAGCAAACCATAAAACTACCTTTACACACTTCCCCTCTATCGGTTAAACAACCAAGAGAAAATGAAGCCAATCTTGTCATGCTTCCTCACATTAAACAAGTATATTAGGCTAAAGAGAAAGTGATTGACCCATCCTCTTTGTTTTCTTCTATTCTTCCCCCTCTAGAAGGAGAACAACCCATAATGACTCAATCCACTCTTACACCTCAACAACTTCAAAATAGAATTAAAAAAAAATGCGGTGCTAGGCAACATAGGTGCCATCATCATCTCCTTGCTCATTATTCATGCATGGAAGAAAATAAAGAAAACCAACCTTTTCCTCTGGGTGAAACCACAATAGTGGTTTACAATTGAAGTGAGGAAGGAAAACTCATAGAAAATGAATGCATGGAAAAACAATTGATTTCAGGGGTTTGTATGAACCTATTGGTTCGACCGAACACATTAGGGGTTCGCTAGAACCTATTGGTTCGACCAAACCCATTAGGGGTTCGCTAGAACTTAGGTTCGGGTGAACCCTCCTAATACTTTCCCACCAAAAAATCCATCAAAACCCCCCATAGAAGGGGGTTTGAATGAACCCTAGTTCGAGTGAACCCCTAGTGGTTTGCTTGAACCCCTAGGGGTTCGTTCGAAGCCCATTTATTCCTCATCCCCTCCCCGAGACACCAAAAAAACCTAAATTTTGGCACTTCAAAGTTTTGGTTGAGGATGAAAATGGAGGAATCTTCACAAACCCAACTTGAATCAAGTAGTCCTCAGAACGATCTATCCAATGAATATAATTTTAATATGTTTTGGTTTTTTTTTATATCAGGAATCGCAGCACCCTATAAACTCTGTAAACTTTTTAAACGACGGAGCGACACGTACACGGGGAGACTAGAACTCGTGACCAGAGTAGCGGAATTACTTAGCTAACCAAGCTAGGGGCCCTTTAATATGTTTTGGTTTTATTATGTATTTATTTTTTTAGTTTTATTAAACATAGGTTTTTCATCAAAAATGAAGGTCTCTATTCTGCACATGTGGAAAAATAGCATATTATCAAAAAAAATTGAAAAATATAAGTACACCAGATGTTGAAGTCTTTAATCCAAAAAAAAATTAAAAAATTGAATTTCAATATATACAAAAAAAATTTGTATTTTACGGTCGCGCTATGTCTAAATTGTAATTGGTTTGACTTCAAAACTTGATTAAAGAAAAAATATTCAATAAAAACTATTTAACCAAGTGGAAGCACTAGATATCGAGTTACAAATCTAAATTCGAAAGAATTAGAATTTTATCCTTCATGGAAAAAAAGTTATACGTTATACGGTGTGCGTCACTTTGTAAAAATGTTGTGTTTTGAAAAAAACCAGTTTTCATGGGAGATGGAAAAAGAAGTGTAATATGATTCCAAAAATTTTGAAAAAAATATTTTTAGAATCTATAGACAAAATGTGACAGGACTCTAGTTTTCATCATCTTCAATTTTTTCATTGTTTAGCCGCTATAGGTGCCTAAATGTGAAAATTTAGTTTAAAAAAATAATTTTAGTGTCCAATTTGGCCAAAAATTGTAAACCACTATTGTGGGATCACTCGGCCCTATTGGACATGTTGGCCAGAACATTTCTATCCCTATCCACTATAGTTCTAGTTTCCTCTTGATAGGCCTCCTTATCGACCATCACCAGTTTAGGTACAATGAGAGTAGGAGGGTAGCCTGTAGCCTTAACTATTCCATTATCTTTGATTATTCTTCCATTCTCCAATGTATTGTTGATCCTGACCCTTTGCTTGAATTCGTCGATGTCTATGCATCCAATGTTTCTGTTAGAGACCTCCTTCCACTCTGTGGTGACCTTAGATCTTAGGGATTTCCCTTGGAGCTGATATTTCATCTGATCCTTTTCTTCTTTTTTGTGGGGTTCCTTGCCTGTTTTCTTTCCCTTTTCCTTTCTCCATGGAGGCCCTCGAAGGTCCTATACCTAATTCCTTATATCCTATGGGAAAAGGAGAGGTGAGAAAGCTTAAGCATGATACCATGTAAACATTAGCCAAATCCTTGCAAATGGAGTCAAATTAGATAATTTAGCATTTATAAATCTAACATATAACCCAAATTGTCATTAACAGTGCACAAGAGGGAGTGTGGATGATTCAAGCCCCAAGGGTTAGACTTCCCTAGCTAGATGGTTGTTTTGAAGGGAAAATAGGGAAGGGTGGCCTATAAGGTTCCACTTGCCATAGGACTTGGTCAAATTACAGGATCCACCAATGAGAATAGGCCATTTTGGCACATGGGTCAAAATTTGTTTTCAAGTTAGAAGCCATTCATATCATCTTTGAGGTAGTTGGAGTTAGGGACGAGCTTGGCTATCTGATGTTTTTCATTTGAATACAACTGAAGACACATGGAAGTCCATTGGGAGCCACCTGAAGAATTGGGTCTATTTAGGGGTTCAACCATCATTTTTCTTTGTTTTCACTTAGGGAAGTTCATAGTTAAATAGAGGATTGATTCACAGGAAGCCAAATAATTGGGGTAGTTCTCCCTTTGAAATAGTCAAAATGGGGCAAAATTTTGATAATGAATGTCCACGAGGGACGACTTGCCAATCGTTGATCACTTGATACTTTGACATTGTTGTTAGAAATCCATAGGGAATGATGTTGCCACCATAGCAACCCATAGATTGAGGTCTGCCAACTAGGACCCGAAGGGTGTTTGGCATTTAGTTGTTTCAAGTTTAATGTCATGCGGTGAATGGATGAGAGTGGCTCGAAAGATAGATGGATGGGCTCAGAATGTCATTTGAAATGGAAACTCGCAAGTAGTGCCCCAGGGAAGGAGTCTTGTGGCTGCAAATCTAGCTAGCTGGGATGGACTCAGTTTAGTTTATAAGTTTTCTCGATTTTAGACGACAGTAAGGTGGAGTCATTCCATGATGGCAGGCCCGATCACAAGGATCATCATTTGAAAGTTTGTTTCATTTTCACATGCAGAAATGACATAGTGAGTCAGTGGGTCCATAGGTTATGAATTCCCTAGCCAAAGAACATTGTTGAGGGGTTGAGAATCTATAACCACTACATAGGCGATTTCCAAGGAGGGCTTCTCATGATTTTATCACATGGCTTTGGGGTGCCTAGTTTCCTCTATCCAATGCATGTGCATTTTTCTCCTTTTAATCTATCATTTTGTAACAAATCGAGAGAAAAACAAAGGAGAGCATGGGCGGAAAACTTGCCTCAAGATTCTGATGAAGGTGGATAATGTGGATGGTAGCAATGATTTGAAGACAATGATCAAATGACTAGGGCACGATGGCGACACTGGAAACTGACTCAAACTCACTCAAGACATACTGACTAATGAAAATGACCCTTTCAGACCCAACTATTTATAGTCATTCCTCCATTAAATGTGCCTCATAAATGTCAGTACAACAGGTCTAATGGTTTGTAGGGAGCAACTTGAAAAATGGTCATAGGGGCTTTGGAGTTTGACAACCAAAAAGCCATCAACAGATAGCCTCTTAAATGTTTGGTGATGAATGGACAACATCAAGGAGATCAAGTGCTTATAGGTGGAATTATATCGAAGAACAACCATTGGAGAATGCCAAAGAAGCAACAAAATTCCAAGATGGGTGATCTAGAAGGACAGGCCGATGGGACAGATGGCCCTTAAGATTCATTAGAAACATGAGGGAAATGAAAATTTCAGAAGTATGTGCATTCGGTGAAATCATTCCATCCCTTAGAAATTGTGACAGATAGTGATCAATCAAACTGATCAAGCGACATGAATCATCCAACACCAAATGTAATATGGACATCACCTTGTTACCCATCAGGCGTCTATAGCCTCAATGGAGTTGTCGCTATGATCCCACGAACATTGCTCTACTACTAGAGGGGTGTCCATAGCCCTAATAGAGTTATGCGCACACCCATATAATTGCTTGATTTTAGAACCTTCTTTTCTTTTCTTTCTTTTGATATTCCTTTTCACACTTTATCCTTTTGCTCAACCATGTAAGCACTAAAGCCTATGATGGGTTTGGGAACCATAGTGGTCATTGGAGTGAACCTAAAATTTTCCACTTGCTAATTCTTCAAAATAGCTATCAATGTACAACTCTTTAGAAATAATTAATATGTGTGTTGGTGTAGGATATGAGATGAAGGTAAAAGGATTCAACCAAGGATCAAGTTCTAAAGTAGAGATGAAATGAGGAAGTCATTCCTAGGTAGCTATCAGGGATGAATTGTCGAGAATGAATATTTAGCCAAAGAACACTAAGACGGACAACAAAGTGAACCATTCATTGAATGAGCATGACCACTGTAGTAGAAATGAAGGACACCCTCGTCAAAATAGAACAGCCAAGAAGCGAGCAAAACACAATGATGCAAAATAGCCAAAACAAAGGCAAACCAAAAGCAACCTACTCTATCCAATGTACAAGTATTTATAGGAATAGCTCTAAAAGAGTTCAAACTTGGAAGTAATTATTTAGGTGTTGCTCATTGACAGCAAACAAGACATCCTCACTAGTTAGTGTCTTTAAGCATAAAGCATTGTCTCCCAGGATTTTACTTATTTGAAAGGTGCCAAGCCAAAGCTTGTCGAATTTGTTATGTCCCCCTTTCTTTTCATGGGCCTTGTCCCAACATAGGGCTAGATCTGCAATTCTAAAGGCATTGATTTTGGCTTGGTAGTCAAATCATCTCTTAACTATGCCCTAGTGTTTGGAAAAACTTTCTATTGCATGGTCACACACTTCTAGGTGCAACAACTCAACTAGGCAGGCTTCTCTACAATCCCCTCCTTTGTAAAAGTCATTGATAAATTGGAGGGTGAGAATCTTTAAGTGGATTGGGAATATTGGTTTTAGGGCATAGACAAGATGGAAAGTAGAATCACCAAGGGCAGCTTTGTGACATGTGTGATCTGCATAAAGGGGAAAATGGAGCTGGGTATGCTAGTCCTTGGGATTCCTATCAAGCAATTTTTTTATTACAGTGATTAGATTCTTATTTGTAGATTCTGCTAGGTCACTCACTTGAGGGTAGTAGTTGGATGAGAATCTAAGGGCTATCCCATAATCAAAGGGCCAGGTGGCAAACTTGAGTGAAGAAAATGCAGGCCCATTGTCACACACTAGCGCATAAGAACAACCAAAGCGATTTAAAATAAAATTCTCAAGAAATTTTGTAACTACCTCGGTTGTGCATGGCCTACATGCAATGGCTTTAGTCCATCTAGTGCAATAATCAGTTGCAATTAGAATGTACCTGTGTCCTATAGATGATGGTGGGCTTACTAGACCAATGAATTCAAGACCTCATTGTGCAAACAACCTCATGTCCACAACTGGTTGCAATGAGAAATTAACATTCTTCTCTCTAGTTGCGGTGGTCTAGTAGATGTGGCATGTACGAGCATGGTTGTGAGTGTCCTTGAAGACTATAGGTCAATAGTAACCTGCTCATAGGATTTTATGAGTAGTTGAAGGGCCTAATCCATCACCGGTGCTGAATTTGTTGTGAAATTCCTTTAAGACCTAGTTAGCTTCTTCTTTTCCAAGGCATCTCAAATAGATACCTTCGTGATTCCTCTTATATAAAATGGATCCTTGCAACATGTAGTTTCTAATCTTCAGCCTGAGGGAAAACTTTTGAACTCCTTGCAAGCAAGGTGGGCACTTGTGGTTCAACAGATAGTAGACTATGCCATCATACCACTCCCCTGGAGAAATGTCTTCAAGCTAAAACTGCACTATAAGCTTAGGTCTTGCATCAGTTGTTGCCTCAACTATCGTCTGGGTGACTTATTTTCCTCTAACCAACTTTATTTGCTAGATCTTCATGTTGTATTCTTGTAGCAATGTGACCCACTTTGCTCTTTGTTCTCCCAGCTCATTTTTCTTAAGTAGTGTCTTCACTACTGGGTTAGGAACAATGACGAACACCTTATTGTGTAAGATGTAATTTCTAAACTTCTTCACTCCTCTAATAAGTGCATATGCCTATTTTTCCACGTTATGATACTACAACTCAACATCTTTAATGGGAGCACTCATGAAGGAAATTGGGTGTTCATTTTCATCATTATCTTTCTGAGGAAAAATGTTGGAACATGAATGATCTGAAGAAAATGAATAGATGTAGAAGGGATTGAGATAATCTGGGTTGACTAGCACTAGTGCCTCAACAATTTTGTGCTTAATTTCTTCAAAGGCTTGCTTCACCTCCTGGGTACACTCAATCTTAGCACCTTGTTTCAACATGGCGTTGAGTGGCTTTACAATTTCAACAAAGCCTATAATGAAATTTCTAATGAAATTGATCTTTCTGAAGAAAGATTTGAGTTCTTTCTTACTTCCTAGAACCTAAATATTCAATAAGGATTAGATGGGCTTAGGTTCAATGGAGATGGCTCGTTTTGAGATAACATACCCAATCATTTTTCCTTTTGTTACTTCGAAGATACACTTTTAAGGATTAAAGGAAAGTCCAAAACCCAACACCTCTAAAAGAATTTGCATAAATCATAGACATGGTTGCTCCATTTCTTTGAAAACATAGTTAAATCATCCATGTAAATGATAATGCACCTTCCAATTAGATCTTTGATAGTGATATCCATGGCACATTGAAAGGTAGCACTAGCGTTGATGAGCCTAAACGACATGTGTCTATAGGAAAAGGTGCCCCACTTGGTGGTGAATGCTATCTTATGGGGATCATCATATTGCACCATTACCTAGTTGTACTTGGAGTACCCGTCAAGGAAGGACATCATTTGTGAACCATTAACAATATGCAATACCTCATCCAGCGATGGAATTAGATAATTGTCCTTTTCTAAGGCTATGAACATTAAATTGCAGAAGTCCATGCACAATCTAATTTCACTTTTCTTTTTTATGACTAGGACCAAGTTGGCCACCAATGTGGAATGTCTTACTAGAAATATTATTCAGCCTGAAAGTAATTCTTGTACCTCTTTGTAGATGATTGGTTCTAGCAAGGTGTTGATAAGGCACTGTCATTGGCAGAATGGTTGCACATCAAGCTTGAGAGGGATGGTATGTGTTATGATGGAGGTTTCGTAGGTATTCAGGTCTTCATAACTCCATGATACCACATCATGATACTTCCGTAAATTTTCCATAATCCATTTATTTTCTTTTCTAGTAAACATTTTCCCACTAAAAACAATTTTGATTTCCTCACGTGTTTCGAGATTATAGACATCACATTGATTGCTTATGGCATCCCTCTTTGTTTGTTGATCTTGATCCCTGATCTAATCTAGATCAAATATACACTCTAGCTAAACAATACCTCTGGGAATCATGTTGGTATTGAGGTTGATAACTCCTATATCTAATTCAGCTTCTTTTGGATCAGCCTCATCTATTATTTGCATGGTAAACACATCAAAGATCATGATGAACTCAAGAATATGCTTGTTGTCATTAAATACTTGGAAGTGAGTGATATTATCTAGGATAGATGGGGTCGATGTCAACTCAACTATGAATTTCTTGAGTCTGAACAAGGAGAGGGGTTATAAAGTGTTGGTTACTTGGGCCAAGGCATTAGTTGTTTGATTTTGGGAGTGTGAGATCAACTATATATTAAATACATCTAGACTCTCTAAGAGATCCCAAACCCTATACCTATAGTTTGCTAATCTCCTATCATGGTAGGAATACAACTTTCTAACTTGCTTGACTACCAACTCAGAATCAACAAAAACTTGTAGCATCTTGACGTTCTTCCTCAAAGCCATAAGAAGACCATGAACTAGAGCTTCATACTTAGCTACATTATTGGTGCAGTAAAATTAGAGTTTATGGGCAAAAAATTAGGTCTAACTTGTGGGGCTGAGGAATTCAAATCTAGGACTGACTCCCTGCATCGACTTGGATCCGTCGAAGCGCAATTTCCATAATTTGGAAAGCTCTTTTATGCCAGGGCCAAGAATGCATTCATTCCCTTTAGGCTCCAAGTTCTTATCTATGACTTTTGGAGTGGGTGTTGATTCAGTATGATTGAGGGTGGGATGCCCTATCAACATCTTTGTTTGAGGAACAACTAAACCTTTGATATGTTCCACTATTTTTTGGCACAAGCAACACTTGAACTCGAAGTGGGAAGTGTTGTGTACACTACCCTAGCTTGGCAGTAAGAGATCTTGGAAGTCCATTCTCACATGCAAACTGAGTTGATCTTGTATGCATTTCTCCATGAAGTCTTGGAAACCATCCAACAATCCTAAATTGCCCTCATCATAGGGCTCTTCATCTTCTAGTTCCACTAAAATTTATGTACTTTGAGGCACATGGATCAAGCTAGTGGGAGGACTACATTGTACCAAAAAAAACCTCCATAGGAAGTCCTTCTTCTCGTGGCTCTGCTTCTTCTTGATAAGCAAAGGAACGGTAATTTCACAATTCCATTTTAGTGAACAACACCTCATTGGCGGTGTTGTTATATTCCTTAATCATGAATTTCAAGTGTGGCTCCCAATCTATGTGAATCTGATTTGGTAGTCCCTTTCATGGAAACCACATGTGAGAAAAAATTGTTGCAACATATCCATTCAATGCACGAGTAAAGTCCCATCCCAAGATAAGCCCATATGTATCTGGGATATTTGCAACCTAGATGTCAATAAATTGTTGCACCCTTGGGTCTACAACAATCTGTATTAGGATCTGATTCATCTCTCCCACTATGTTAATCTCAGTTTCGTCTCGCTGGGTCACTTTCCTTCTTGAAGGTGTGGGAGTAATCGCAAGAGCTTTGCACACTGCTAGGGGCATAACGTTTGTTGATGCTTTAGAGTGAATCAAGAAATTGTGTGATCCGGGGGACATTTTTCAATGAAACTTGAAGTGTCTCCAATACTCTAGAATTTAGCACCATCAGAAAGCATTTGATGTCCTGATTCCAACACAACTTGAACAAAGAGGAAAGTAGTCCATTTGCACAAGTTACAGCCAGTCAAACTTTTAGTCAAACTACCATCAAGGGTCATCCAAAAGGTGAAAAAAGATTATCTCAAAAATCGACGGAAACAACATCAAATCGAAGGGCTCATTGAGACGATTCCAACAATGCTCGTTTTGTCAAAATCTGACATTGTATGCTCAAGATATTGACAGTCAAAGTTTGGTTGACTTGAGGGTGCAAATGATGATGTCAGTAGATCGTTCATACCGTACGGAATCCACATGGATGAATTCTGGCCCGACACATGGCAGGTGACTCAAACTGTACGATCCAACCACTGACTGACATGTGTCCATCCGTACTGGTGACATGGCTCTCTGTACCCCGACGTGGCATCATAGTCGCAGACAACTTGGCAACACAATCAGCGTACACGTCATCAGAGTTGGTGAATAGTAGGCTGACACGTGTCCTCCTTTGTTTAAAAATTCCATTTTTTTGTTTCAACAAAAAATTGTTGCGGCTCAAACCCACAACCTCCAATTTTTCTGAAACCATTGGTGGCCATTGCACCACACATAGCCATCAGTTATACATATGGAGTTGTCTTGTTTTATTGTTCAAATTTTTGGTTATTTGTTATAAAGTTTGGCTAGCAGGGTTGGAACCGCCGACCACCCATTTAACGAAAAGATAAGCCACCGGTGGACCACGCAAGCTTTCTGAAATACATATAGGCAACAATTGGTTTTGTTGGATAACTGTTAGTCGAGCCATAACAAATGGCTTAATAAGCCATAAACAAGTATAACTACCCTAACCATTAACAAACTAGAAGCTATTAGGAGGAAAAAGAGAACATGTACGAATTGTTTAGAGGAGTTATGCATTTAATGAAGTGGTTAAGCCTTTTTTAGGCATATGTTATGTATAAAAGGAGGTAGTGGGCCTTTGTTTCACCAAGTCCAGGTGGTGAGAATGGGAGAATGCTTGGGAGATATCGAAGACATTTCTGCACATCAGAGGAATGTCATGCTGTTGTGCTTAAGGGAGATGATCTTGAAGCAATTGTAACTATTTTTGGAGTATAATCGGATCGGTCACTCCATTGGAGAGGGGCCCAGAGATGTAGTCCTTACAGACGAACTCCGTTATCAATTCCGTTTGTTCTCCTCTTTATCTTCTCTCTTTCTTTTCAGTTCATTATCTTGGCAAGCATATTATTTTCATTTGTTCATTTAAGCATTGTATTAAGTTATCGTTTACGTTAAGTATTCTATAAGTAATTGACCTAGATCCTAAATAGATCAAGTTGGTATCAGAGATTTATGTGTGGCTAGTATTGCATAAATTGAATGCTAACAAGATCTAGGTTTGAACGGGGCAAAGGAGAACTTGAAGAATGTAATCCTAAGATCGGAAGACGAAGAGCTAATCCACCAGCACAGATGGAAGAAAAAGAAGGTGGAAAAAGTTTAGAGCTTAGTGAAAAGGATTTTGAGAAGCTATTTCTAGACATGAAGGCGATGGTGGAAGAACTTTATGTAGAAAAGAAGAAGCATGAAAAGGGAGGTTCTTCAAAGCACAAGAAGCAGGAAGATCAGAAAGACACAAGGGAGAAAACTCCAGAAACTCCTTCTCCTCCATCTTCTCCCTCTTCTTCTTCTCCCCCTTCTCCTCCTTCTTCTTCTCCTTCTTCTAATGTAAATCCATTTAAGAGAAAGTTTAAGCCTATTATTAAGCTAGATGTAAAATTTGAGTTTCCTAAGTACTGTGGGGAGTTAAATGCTGAGAAGTTAGATGATTGGGTCCATCAAGTGGAAGTGTACTGTAGGATTCAAGGCCTAGTAGAAGATGCTTCTAGGATCCAATTAGCCACTCTCCGATTGGGAGGTACAGCTCTCACCTTGTGGGAGAGTAAGACTCGAGAAGAAATTGCTCACCATGGTCATGTTAATATGTCTTGGATGGAGTTTGTTGCTGCCCTTAGGAAACAATTCTATTCTTTAGGTTACATGCAACAGTTAACCATGAATTGGAAAACCTTTAGGAAAGGTAAGGGGTAGTCTGTCCAAGATTATACTCATGAGTTTAGAAAATGGGCTATTGCTTTAAATATTCCCTTGTATACTCAAGACACATTACTTAAGTACATAGGTGGTTTGCATTCTTACCTTAGGCACACTATTTTGATGTTGAGTCCCAACAATATAGACGAGGTGTCTATTCAAGCTACTCATTTAAAGTCAAGGGGTAAGAACACTTTTAGTGATAACTTCTCCAAGAAGCCTTCTAATTTTGAGGGTAAGTCTAAAGGGATAGAAAAAGACAAAGATAAAGGAAAAGGCAAGAAGACACCTACAACTAAGAAAGAGGGTGAGAAACCCACATGCTCCCAATGCAAGAAAGAGGGGCATGATGATTCAAAAAGTTGGAAGCTTCATTCTAAGTTGAGGCCGAAAAGATATGGAGGTAATAAAGGCAAGCAAAAGACTACTGTAGTGATTCAACAGGATCTTGGTTCTGACTCCGGAGATGAGACAAAGATTGTTGCTACTGGAATCCAAGGTAAAGGGAAAGGTATATCTCTGTCTTCTGATGCAATTTTTTCTAATATCAGTGCAAGTACAAGTAAAGAATCTTCTCCTAAGGTTGATAAGCAAAGAAATGAATTGTTTCACATTTGTGTTGTAACAAAACACACTAAGGTTGATACATTGTTTGATACGGGTTCCCAAGTCAACTTAATAGCTGAGGAAGTGGTAAAGAAATTAAATTTGGCTACAACACCTCATCCAAAGCCATATCCACTTGGATGGGTTTGCAATGATGCACAATTACAAGTAACTAAACAATGTAAAATGAGATTTTCTATCACTGCAAACTTTGTTGATGAGGTAGATGTAGATGTAGTTCCTTTGGATATTTATGGGCTTGTGTTGGGAAGTCCTTATCTTTATGATAGAAAAGAAATCTTTTATAGGGGGTAAAATAAGTATCATCTTTTTAAAGATGGGGTAGAATACATTGTATGGGCACATAAGGTGAAGACTAATCTTACACTAGTTAATGTTGGTCAGATGAAGAGGTTGGTCAACTCAAGTAAAAACTTTGTATTAATGCTTGTAAAAGCCAAAGAAGATGATAAATATGAGGCATTCAAGGGGTGTGACCCAAAACATAAAGCTGAAATGGTCAAAATTATTTCCGCTTATGATGACTTGTTCCAGGAACTGAAGGGGTTACCACCCAATAGAGAGATACAACATGAAATCTAGTTACAGGAGGATGCACCATTTCCTAATATTGGCATGTACCATTTATCCGTTATGCAGAATGAGGAAATTAAAAATCAGGTTCAAGAGTTGGTGGAAAAAGGAGTTATTCATCCTAGTACATCTCCTTGTGGTTCTCCAATTGTGTTGGTTCCAAAGAAAGATGGAACTTGGAGGATGTGCATCGACTATTGTGCCTTGAACAAGATAACAGTAAAGAATAGGTATCCTCTTCCTAGAATTGATGATTTACTTGATTAGTTAAAACATGTAGTTTATTTCACTAAGTTAGATTTGCGAAGTGGTTATCATAAGATAAGAATTATAGAAGATGATATTTGGAAGACTGCATTTAAGACAAAACAGGGACTATTTGAGTGGTTGGTTATGCCTTTTGGGCTCTGTAATGCACTAGCTACCTTTATGAGAGTCATCAATGATGTCTTTTGTCCTTTTATTAATGATTTTGTCATAGTCTATCTAGATGATATTCTTGTATTTAGTCAAACTTGGGAAGATCATGTAAGTCATGTAAAGAAATTCTTTGATGTATTACGAAAAGAAAAAATATATGTAAAGATGTCTAATTGTGAATTTGCTAAGACATCCTTAGTGTACTTAGGCTATGTCGTATGGAATGGTCAATTGAAAGTAGACCCTGTGAAGGTCAAATCTATTGTAAACTAGCCTAAGCCAAGTACAGTCACAGAGGTCAGAAGTTTCCTATGTGCAATTCAGTATTGGAGAAAGTTTATTGCAAAATTCTCTTATATAGCATCGCCATTACATGCACTAACCAGTACAAGAGCAAATTTTTAGTGGGGAGGTTCACAACATAAGGCTTTTGACACTTTGAAGGGAAAGTTAAGCACTGCACCCGTTCTAGCTTTACTAGTTCTACATCTACCATTTCATATTGAGACAGATGCGAGTGGATTTGCCATGGGAACAGTAGTCATGCAAGGAGGTAAACAAGTTTGCTACCACTCTGAAACTTTTTCAGGAGCAGTAAGTAACTATCCCACTTATAATAAAGAACTTTATGCTTTAGTTCAGAGTGTTAAGAAATGGAAACATGACATAATGGGGAAAGAAATTGTAATCCACACTGATCACTAGCCACTTCAGTATTTTCACTCACAAACTAAACTGCAACAAAGTAGGCACTTTCGGTGGATGGGTTTTTTGCAACAGTTTCATTTGGTTATTAAGTATAAGAAAGGTACCCATAACAAAGTAGCAGACATGCTCTTTAGGCCTCCTATGATGAATGCTTTGATTATCCTTTAGAATAGTTCTATGGTTCATGAAAGTTTTCAGGAACAATATGCTAATGATGAGAACTTTAAGGATATCTATGCTGCTTTAATGAAAGGTAAACATGTGGAAGAGAAAGATTATTATGTGTAGGATAAATTGTTATATCACTTGGGAAAATTATGTGTTCCAAGGGATGAACAAGCATAGGTTATTAGAGAAGCACATACCTCATTGATTGCAGGACACTTTGGGGTAAACAAAACATTGACTCACCTGTAGAAATATTGTTATTGGCCTCATATGCAAGAAACTGTAACTAAGTATATTAGAGGTTGTGTTATGTGTGCAACTAGTAAGCCTAGTAACAGGAAGTTAGGTTTGTACACTCCTCTACCTGTACCTTCTCGTCCATGGGAAAGTGTGTCAATGGACTTTGTTGGGGGGTTACCTATGTCTAGGAAGGGACATGATTATTTGTATGTAGTAGTTGATCAGTTCACCAAAATGTCTATTTTGATACCTTGTAAGAAACACGTCATTGTTGAACTTACAGCTCAAATGTACTTTCAATTTGTATGGGTTCATTTTGGGTTACCTACTTCTATTGTATTGGATTGAGATTCTCGATTCTTGGGGGAATTTTGGTCAGCTTTGTGGGGACTCATGGACACTAGATTGAAGAAGAGTACAACCTTCCATCGGCAGATTGATGGATAGACAGAGGTTGTAAATAGGATAGTTGTGCATCTACTCAGAGGTTACTGTAGTAAGCATCCTAAGTTGTGGGATGAGAGTCTTCATTATGTGCAACATGCCTACAACCATGCAACACACTCTTCTACTAAGAGGTCTCCTTTTGAGACATGCTTTGGTTATGTGCCCAAGACATCAATGGATTTTTCTTTTGGGAAAGATGATGTTGAAGATGGATGCCATGATGCAAAGAAGGATTTGAAGTTCATCTAGAAAGTCCAAGCAATTCATCAGGTAGTGGAAGCACAGTTGGAACAAAGCCAAGCAAAATACAAGGTTCACCATAACAAGCATCACACTGATAATCATTTTTAGGTTGGAGACCGAGTTTGGTTACACATCAGTAAGGAAAGGATGCAAGGTGAAGGTAAAAAGCTTAAGCCAATTAGGTATGGTCCTTTTGAGATCCTTGAGAAGATTGGTACCAATGTCATTCGCCTCAATCTTCCTCCATACATGCATATTTACTCGGTTGTCAATGTTGAGAATTTGAAACTGTATGAGCCTCCAATGATCCTAGATGAAGTCATAGACATTCAAGTTCCATTAGTTGATGACCTTTCACCAGAGTACATGTTAGAGTTGCTAGAAGATGTTATTCTCGATAGGAATTTTAGAACTTCCCGAAGAGGAGATGTTGAGTACATCAGAGTGGGCCTGAAGGGGATCCATCCAAGCAAAGCAAGATGGATGGAGATTGGTAAAGTGAGGGAACTTTACCCTCACTTACTTTCCAAGTAATCAAGCTTTCGGAGGTTCAAAAGCTCTCTACTGGGGAGGCCTGATCTAGGGGACATTTTTCAATGAAATTTGAAGTGTCTCCAATACTCTAGAATTTAGCACCATCAGAAAGGGTTCGACGTCCTGATTCCAATGCAACTTGAACAAAGAGGAAAGGAGTCCATTTGCACAAGTTACGACTAGTCAAACTTTTAGTCAAATTGCCATCAGGGGTCATCTAGAAGGCAAAAAAATGATCATCTCATAAATTGACAGAAGTAGCATCAAATCGAAGGGTTTGTCGAGATGATTCCGGAAATGCTTGTTTCATCAAAATCTGACATCGTATGCTCAAGATATTGGAAGTCAAATTTTGGTTGACTTGAGGGTACAAATGATGACATTAGCAGATCGTATGTACCGTACAGAATCCACATGGATGAATTCTAGCCCAACACGTGGCAGGTGACTCATACTATACAGACCAACCACTGACTAACATGTGTCCATCCGTACTAGTGACATGGCTCTCCGTACCCCGACGTGGCATCACAGTGGCAGACAACTTGGCAACACAGTCAGCGTACATGTCATCAGAGTTGACGAATAGCAGGGTAACACGTGTCCTCCTTTGTTCGACAATTTTGTTTGTTTATTTCAACAAAAAAATGTTGTGGCTTGAATGCACAACCTCCAATTTGTTTGAAACTGTTGGTGGCTGTTGCACCACACATACGCATCAATTACACATATGGAGCCGTTTTATTTTATTGTTTAATGTTTCAATTATTTGTTATAAATCGTGGCCGGCAGGGTTGGAACCGCCAACCACCCATTTAATGAAAAGATAAGCCACCAGTGGACCACGTGAGCTTTCTAAAATACATATAGGAAATGGTTGGTTTTGTTGGATAACTGTTAGGCAAGCCATAATAAATGGCTTAATAAGCCATAAACAAGTACAACTACCCTAACAATTAACAAACCATAAGCTATTAGGAGGAAAAACAAAAGGTGTATGAATTTTTTAGGGGAGTTATGCATTTAATGAAGTGGTTAAGCCTTTTTTAGGCATATTTTATGTATAAAAGGAGGTAGTGGGCCTTTTTTTGGCCAAGTCCAGGTGGTGAGAATGGGAGAATGCTTGGGAGATATCGAAGCATTTCTGCACATCAGAGGAACGTCATGCTGCTATGCTTAAGGGAGATGATCTTGAAGCAATTGTAAGTATTTTTGGAGTATAATCGAATCAGTCACTCCTTTGGAGAGGGGCCCAGAGACGTAGTCCTTATGGATGAACTCCATTATCAATTGCGTTTGTTCTCCTCTTTATCTTCTCTCTTTCTTTTCAGTTCATTATCTTGGCAAGCATATTATTTTCATTTATTCATTTAAGCATTGTATTAAGTTATCATTTATGTTAAGCATTCTATAAGCAATTTCCCTAGATCCTAAATAGATCATTGTGCAAATTATTTTTGAATATCCAGATGGTGGTAAGGAAGGGTAGTGTTTCCAACTTTCCTTGGAAAAGGCCCATGGGTGTAACTATCTGAGCTACTTGAGTTTTGTTCTTATCACATGTCCTATCCTTAGACTATCCAAAAGGCTCATCCTTGGAGCTTTACCTATTGTTCTAATCTAATTCTTTGGCTAGTTGCTTTCCCGTCAACTGAACTTGAGGTGGATTAGCCTTCTTTCCATGAATTTTCTAAATGACAAGTTCATTAAAAGGGTCTTCAAAAGAGACTCTTTTGGCTGATAATTCTTGTGATTCCTTAGAGGAGGGAGTCCCATTAATAACCCTAAATAAGGCATGTCTAAATACAAGAACCTTAAGTAATTCAAAGGAGGACAAGCTCATTTTGATCTTTTTCAACTCCTTGGAAATGTTTTCACCCATTTGTTCAATTTCAAATTCTAATGCTCAGCCTATGGCGGAGCTAACAGGTTGGTTTTTTATTTGGCTTGACTAATTCTAGGGTTGTTCTTCAGGCTACTTTTGTGGTTGGTTTGATGGCCCATCCTTGTTGAGAGATTGAGTGGGAACATGAGGAAAGCTAGGATTATTGCTGTCATTAGGATTAGGTGGATTGGAAGTAGTGAACAGTGCACCCACTTGTCTATTCCTAAGGTAGTAGGGAGTCGCTCTTTGGTAGAACATTCTTCCTCATCTATTGGACCATTGTCTATGGAAGCAAAAATATGAGACAAGGTTTCTTCATTACTTACCTCTTGTACTTCTTCACTCTTGGTAGCATCAGCCTCGATCTTAGGCTCATTGCAATCACTTCGTGAGAATGGTGCTTGGTTGACTATGAGATAGGATGAGTCATAAGGCTCTCAGGGAACGAGGTCTCTATGGTTTGCACTATCAATAATGTTTTAGACCTCTACTTGAAATATTTGTTCGGTTGTCTAGAATTCAAGATAGTCCAACTTGGAATGTCTATCCATCTTATGAATCTGGTACCATCTGAATAAGGTAGCCTCGATGAGGTACAATCCACTAGTCATCTTCTCATTACTAGCAGGTTGATCAAGAGGAGTGGGAGCACCCCCATTGTTGGGCCTCATGTTCTATATCTAATTCTACCTCTGGTAGGGTCTCCTCTTGGAGCTCTAATTTAGTTTTTTTCCTCTATCATAATGTTGTGCTGAGGAGGCACCTACTTCGTGGTTATCCCTACTATCTCTGTTATCTCTATTATCTTGATTGAGATTAGCCTAGAGGATATGTTGGGAGGACTGTAAATGATTATTTTGATTTCTTATGTGCATCATCTCCATTGACATTTTCTTGATCATTTCCATCGACTCATCCAATCGATCCTTGTCTATGTTGCTTGGTTGCGATACTTGATTCTGAAGACAAATGGGCGAGGCAAATGACTAATTTTGATGTGCTGGGGAAAATTTTGGTCCCTATAGGTATAATGGTGCTTGAGGCTACTGGGAGATGCCTGCTACTGCTGAGGAGCTTGGGCATAGGTTGGCTATTGTTTAAGTTGTAAGTATAAAGGCACGAGAGGTTCCTAGTTCATCGATTGTCCTAGATGTGGGACTATGGGCAACTGAGGCACCTAGTTCATAAGAGGTGTTTGATGAGAAATGCTTGGTTGAGCCCTTGAACCTACATCAAATGAACCATGGGACCCAAAGAGGGCAGCAAACTAGAAATGATCTACCCCAAATCAGTATTGGCAGTGACTACCTCTGAATAGGCATTCACCAGCATGGTGAGCGGCGGGTACATTCTTTTCACTAATGTCAATGTAAGATTATCCAATGCAACATAATAGACAGGTAGGGAAGCGACATCATTGATCATGTAAGGGGGTTGAACTCTCATGTACGCACAATGGAAATGATCATTGAAAGAGTTGATCAACTCATTAATTTCCCTACGGACAGACATAAACTATCTGTAAAGCTCTAAATGGCTGATCAAAAATTTGTATTTTTGTAGGAAAACACTCATCAAAAGATCCCATGAAGTAATGGACCCCGTCGACAAGTTGATATACCAATAAAAAGTGAACATTCCACGTCCTCATGATCAATCTACATATCTTTGATTATTGTTTCAAATATCTTAATGTGTTCTTCTGGCATCCTCTATGGATCGTGAGAATTGAACTTCATGCAAAAGCTCCCCAAATTGTTGGGCATGTCATGGTAAGCATTGAAGTGCAATGGAGAAGTATTTTTTTCCAACCAAGCCATGATGGGAGGCAAAGGTAGTATTTTCTATTGTGGAATAGTAACGTGGGGTTGCACTAAGGCAATAGTAGTTGGGACTACACCTTGAGCTTGGAAGGCCAAGGTGGAGGCTACTCCCTGGCTGTGAGAAGGATGAGGACCAAAGGCACTTTGGAGTGCCTGAGTGGAGGATGGATGAAAGGTGGAGGAAGGTGAAGGTGGAAGAGAAGTGGAAGAGATGGAGGAAGAGCAAGAGGTAATGTCCCCTCCCCTGGTTTGCTTAGCCCTTATGGGGGGATACAACTCTTGAAATTCCCCTTTGTTTAGTTTTGACCTTAAAACTCTCTCAAATATTTTAGGGGAGAATGATCCAATTCGGTCCAGCTTAACTCATCCCTCCTTCTAGCACCAGTTCTATTGATAGGTGTTTTGGTACACTTTCTCAATACATGAATTGCATAGTTACATCACCTCTCTTGAAAGGAAATCTCCAAAAACAATTTGCTAAAAATCACCACAAGGTCTCTTAGGTCTAAGGTCATGACATGCATGGAATTTCTAAATTCATGTTTGATGTGATTTTGCTAGTAATCACATGAAAAACTTACATTTTTTTTGTTGGATGCGAGATGAATCTTGAAATGGAGTTCCTAAGATGGGAAGTTAGAGTACAGTTTGTTGCAGGTTCGAACAATAATCATAAACTCCTATTTTATCTTAAGATTTGGCTTTAAAATGTGCAATGAACCTTAGCACAATTCACTTATTAAAAAAAGAAAAAAAAGGGTAGGGAAGAGAAGAGGTTCCTAGATCTAAAACTAGTAATGAACAGTGGTCATGGAGGGTTCTACTATGGAAAAATTCCTTAAAACAAAGTTTCACTTAACAAGAAGAACTCACAGTTTCATAAAACTTATGCAAACTTTTAAAGACTACAAATTTTCCACCATTCATTCACCATAAACATTCATGAACAAAAGATAGAAGTTTAGAGCAGATTTCAATTTAAGTCTAGACTAACTTTACACAACTATCTACCATCACTAAATAACAAAAAGTATGGAAAAGAAAAGCATCAACACAACAGAAATCTTCACAAACATTGAACAACATTATCTAATCTACCAAAGTAATCTAAATCCAGCTAAAACAACAAAGTAAATCTATCTAGGTCAACTAACTATGGGAGAGGAACCTTGTAACATGCAAAGAAACCCAAAAATCCAACAAATCCAATTAATTTCTATTAAAATTTTTGTAGCATGTCTTTACAACAAATCAACTCTCTCTTGAAAATGAGAGGAGACGCCCTATTTATAGTGTTCAAGAAGAAAAATGAATGGCTAAGATTGATTTTCATTTTGTGGCAAAGATTCACTACAAACTAGGGTTTCACCTACTTCCAAATATATTACAATTTAAAATACATTCCTTTTCTTTTTCCCTATTTTTCCTCTAGTGGCAACACTAGCATTTTTTCTTCTAGTTTATTTCCTTTACTGCAACTATTCTGTGAGGAGCTTGTCATCAATGATCGGGTTTCCTTCCTGCTTCTTCAAAGCGGAATACTCTATAAACTTGTTGGTTAATGCCCATAGCTTCTCAATCTATGTTGTATTGGATTGGAGCACTTGGTAGTTCCATTGTTTAGATCGGCTCGTAAATGTGTCCCAATCTTCATCACACTTAGTTGTATTTTCCCTAACTTGTTTAGATTGGGAAAAAGCCCTAGCAGAAAAAATCATGAAATCCATGGTGAGCTCACTTGACATTCCATCTTCCGTCTTCTTATGGAAATAATGTTTCACCTTTTGTGGATCAATCTCTATAGTGAGCACATCCTTACCTGTCATCAATTTCAGATACTCAATACTGTTTGGCCTAATGTCCTTGGCCCAATCAATGTCTAGATCCACTTTGTAGAGGACTTGCTCCAGTAATTCTTTCCCATGTTAAAAGTATGACTTCCACATATCGACCAGCTAGTGATCATCATCTATGAATGTAAGGTCTTCTTTCCATGTTTTGTGAGGGAGCTTGAGGTTGACCTCAATTTTGGGGCAAGTGGATTCATATATCCCTACAAAGTCAATGTAGGACTTCCTCATGCCCTCAAGGGTTTTCTAGACTTCCAATAATTTATTTTCTATCCTGACAACATGACTGATGCCCATGTTTCTATCATACAAGACTTGTTGGAACCAATCTTTTGTAGTCTTAGTCTAGTTCTTCCTTTTCTTGAGCTTGTCGATGTGGTCCTAGGATAACAGCTATGGTGGTGTAGAGGATGTGGTAGGAAGCTCTTCCACTAATGACCATTACTAAATATAATTAGTTGAATTGGTCACTTGTGACTTGAGCTCCTCCTTGGAGATCTTTTCTCTCTACATCAGATGTACCACCATGGCAACAGACTCCTGAAGGTGACTATTTTCTACTCTCTAGTGGTTTTTCCCAAGATGATGGTGGAGAAATTGTATCTTATTCCCTCTTCTCCCACTACCAACATGGCTACCTACATGGTCCTAGATCTGGAAATGTCCATTGTTAGTTTGGATCTAACTTTTTACTTCTCTTTCTTGGTGCTTATCTGAGTTGACGCCAAGATGGTTTCTAACCTTGCTCTTGGGTCTCTTGGAGTAGGAGCTTTATTCTCCATTTGCTTTTCCAACCACTCGGGCATCTAAGAGTCTTCCTTGGGTGATTCACGATCACCTTCTTTTTTCCTACTGACTTCAATCTCTTTATCATCAGGAGCTTCTTTCTCCATCCTCATGTCTTCTCCTTCTTTTTCATTAGAGTCTCAGATGAACACCATGCATTTGATGGGAGACTTGGTGGGAATGTGTTCTTTGGGGCTGTTCTCCCCTTCAATATTCTTTTCATCCTTCTCTTCTTTAGGCCCATGTTCCATGGGCTGCTCTATTTCAGGGCTCTTGTTAGATTCAGGCTCTTCTTAAGGCTTATCTTCTTCTTTACTCTCCTCTTCCTCACATTGAGGTGGCACATCTGCTTGTTCTTTATTTTCCTTTTCTTCCCACCCTTCTGAGAGAGGCACCTATCCACCATGATTGTGTCTTTCTTCTTGCTCCCTAGATGGAAGTTCAGTATCTTCTTCCATTTTATCACTAGACTCTTTTTATTCTTCGGGAGGTGGTCTTTCGACTTCCTCTCCAACATCCATTAACTACCAAGATAGCTCTTCCTCTAGGTCTGCATCGAAGGTCTCCACAATGTATTTAGTGTTGGAATCTTCTTCTTCATCACCTTCAGAGGACTCTATTTCCTCTCCTTCATAGACTAACTTTTCAATTTGTAAATTTTGGTGCTCTGAGTGTTCATGGTAGTCATCTGCTTCTTCCTTCAATTCCTTTGTGGCTTCCTTCTCTCATTGTTCTAATTCCTTAGATATTTCCATTGGGGCTTTCATTTCGGGTGGTTCAATTCAAGGAGTGGAGGTGGGATATTGGTAAGAATCTATGCCAAGGCATCCTGAATAGCTGGGTTTATCAATGCCTCAAAAAGCTCCATAGGAACCTTTTGCATATGCTGAGAGAATGCCTCTAGAAGAAAGAGTGTGGGCATGGGCATCATTGTTGTTACTAGGGAAGGTGATGTTGTTAGAGACATGGAAGTAGAAGAAAGTGGAGAGGTGGTGGCAGAAGAAGATTCAATCATTACGACCTATCCAGTAGGTGAACAAGAGGTAAGGTGGATTGAGATGTCCATTGTAGGTGGGGAAGTAGCTATCATGGCGTGAGAAGTAGGTAGAGAGGCAGTAGTAGTGGAGACAGTAGGTGGAGTTTTTGGTTGCTCAACCTGCATTTCCTCTCCCTTATGGAGAAAATATTATTGAATAACAAGAATCTTTGTGATGTTTCCTGAACTCTTATGTTTCTTCGAAGGTTCACCTTTTGAAGCCTTTCTAGCATACACCTTTGGATAAGGCTTTTCCTCATCAGTTTCTTTTATTTTCCTTGACCTAGTAATTGGAGAGGATTTCAAAGTCTCTACTAATAAGGCATCAACTAACCTGTTATCTATTCCACTTGGCTCATTTTTGAGCCCCTCATAGGTCAAAGTGACCCCCTACTACTTCAATTGGGAAACTTTCCCATCAATCCATTCTTTTGTTTGATCCTCGATGGGCTTGGTTAGAATATCAAGTTCATCGACCTCATGCTCATCCCAATCAATCAATGGTAGTCGAAGGTTGGAAACTGCACTATACTAGGGATCCATGGCTGTGCTTTCATATTCTTCCACTTGGTTAGGTACTAGGAATAGATTGACCCTCTTTCAAATTATCCAGTCATCTACATATAATTCATCATCCATACCCCATTGTCATCTTTTCAATTAGCCCAGAAATCCTCAATGCTATGTAGATGGGCATATTGAGGTCCAAGATTCTTCTTGATATGGCCATAGGGATCCATCTATGGCTAAGAAATGTGAAGTCTCAAATTGTATTCGACCAATTCCTTATTTTAATTATCGACACATTGAGAGGTATGGAGTTCATATAACCCTTGGCCGAAGGAGAGGGGATAAGGAGTCTCTGCCTTGTATTTTTTGCTCAAGAGGTTGTGTACATTTTGTAGCTACCGAGAGAGCTCCATTAGTATTATCTAGTCATTAGGATATTAGGGCAGCTTGTTTGGTCTTTCTAAGAATCCTTTTGCACAAATATATGTGAACTTTGGGTACTTTATAAATAAAAAGGAAAACTATTTCAAAAATGTGTTGGCACTATGGGAGACTCACCTCTCAAAGTCACCCTTGAGTAATATGAGGATATGACCTATGAAAGCATCATTAACCGTACAGTAATCCTTATTGAAGTTTTTGTATTGCAGTTGGGGGTACTTGTCATAAAATTTTAGCTCCCTACTAGGTTCCTCATCTGGAGCTCTAAACAAGCCTCTATATTGCCTCCATTCAGCCAAAGACTAGACCAAATAGGATGTCATGTAGAATTTGGAGGACTTATTAACAACCATGAACTACTCATGGAAGTGATCCCTAATTATCCCACCCTAGTAAAAATTGGTTTCTCCATGAAGAATCTCTTCGATGAAGTATAGTGAAGAGTGATCATTACATGCTCAAAGGAGGAGCTCTATATAGAAGAAATTATGAGGGGGTGTACCTGCGATGTCTGGATCAACAAGAAGTTAAACATGCCATGTCTGAATTCCATGGTAGGCATGGCACAAGACATGGATCAGAAGATTCTTTGGCTCATCAAATCTTCAGGTTAGGCTATTATTGGTTGCATGTGCTCAGGGATGCACATCAACACGTCAAGACATGTCATACATGTTAGACTTCTGCATCAAAGGAGTGTAATCCAGCCATGCCTCTACAACTAGTATATGAGGTAAGACCATTTTCCCAATGGGCACTAGATTTTGTTGGGGTAATTAATCCTAATTCTTCTACAGGACACAAATTCATCCTAACTACTATAGAATATTGCACCCGTTAGACTGAGGCTCAACCATGCAAGAACAACACCACTAATGTGGTTATCAAATTTCTCACTGAAAATATTGTTACTAGGTTTGTAGTGTCGTTCGCCCTGGTATGTGACAATGGCCCTACCTTTTCATTTGCTAAATTTATACAATGGGCTTACGAGCATAAAATTATCTTGAAGTATTCCTCTAACTACTACCCTCAGGGAAATGGTGTAGGGGAATCTACTAACAAGAACTTGCTAGAAGTGATAAAGCAGTTACTTGAAAGTAATCCTAGAGACTGGCATACCCAGTTAATATTTTCCTTATGGGAAGATTGAACTCATATTAAGGTTTCTCTAGGAAGTTCCCCTTTTAAACTAGTTTATGGCCAAGATCCGATTTTCCCCATACACTTACAGATACCTGTTCTTAAGCTCATGCAGGAGTTTTATACAAGAGATGACCGGATTGAGGTAAGACTAAACAACCTTCTAAACATGGAAGAACAAAGAGATGCTACTCTACAATAGTTTTTCAAGCATCAAGCTATTGTCAAACATTGGTTTGACAAAAGAGCTAAGATTAAGGCATTCAGAATCTCAGATCTGGTGTTGCTGTGGGACAAGGCCAAGGAGAAAAAGGGTGATGATTAGAAATTTGATAGACTTTAGCTAGGTTCATATCAAGTAGCCGAGATCTTGGGTGAGAATGCTTTTCATTTGAGCACCTTGATAGGAGAACCTATTCCATTGCTAGTCAATGGGTAGTTTCTCAAGCATACTTCAGCTTGTAAAGGTTTAAGTTTTTGAATTGATTGTATATATGTATTTTGCGTAATTACTAGTTCTTTGCTTCCTTTTTGTTATTTGTTTGTTATTTCTTTCTTTCTTTTTGTTTCCTTTGTTGTTTTGTGTCTAGTTTTGTCTTCTTCTTTAGGGATTCTCTTTTCATTTTATCTTAAAACATTGGGGTTGTCATTCAAAGAATGTTGTGGGCACTAGGAGAGAAATTGGTTTAGGCATATGTGTTGAAAGATTTTGTTCTAAAGCTCATGCCTTATGGTCATTTTAGCATGAGTCTGAAGGTTATTTGGAGTAAGGAATATTGTAGATAACCTGCTAAACTATCATTGAAATCTATCACAAAATAGATAAAGTTCCTATTTATCTCAGGGTGATTATATCTTCAATTCAAGTGAAAAATCTGTTTCCCCAAGACTGTCATGGGATCCACTATAGTTCTCAACCCACATCTCAAACTATTGAAGTATTTGTATTGAGGAGGTTTTTGAAAAGAATTTTCACAAGGTAGGGCTGTAAAAGAAATAAAAAAAAAGGAAGCACTAAGATAAAAGACAAAATAAATACAAAATGGGTAATTCAAGTATCTCTATCGGGGCTATGGATTCCTGACTGGTAGTAGAGAAATGCTTTGAGAGAACTAGAGGTAACTCCATTAGGGCTATGGACATCAGACTGGCAGCAGAGAAATACCTAGGATTTCATTGCACGATAGTTGAAGAACTCAACACATGTAGCTTGGATCGTAGATATAGTTGTTTAGGTGTGGAGAAAGCTCAAATAAAGAAGGATGCACCATAAGCATGCACACACTTAGATTCAAGCAGTAGTTTATGTTGGTTCTACATCTGAGATTCTAGCTGAACTTTACTTAAATAGTCTAATCACACTTAAGTTAACATGTCTCATGAATTATAAGCTTTGGGGTGATTAAATTCTTCAATATCTTAAAAATGGGTAAACCATTTTTCCCAGTTGAGTCACCATTTGTTATACCTTGCATAACCACCCCATTTTATTTTATTTTGTAAAAAAATCGGTCCCCCTTTTTCTTTTGTTCTGGTCATCTTTGGTTGTCTGGTTGGGCCTTAGGAGTTCTTTGTTTTTTCTGCTAAGTCAGTCTTTTGTTCTGCCAGAACCGGGTTCGGAACCAAATCTAGACATGAAATTATTTCAAGGTTTCTAGTTCGGATATGGTTCCGACTTTGACTCCGCCTTCTTCTTTTCTTTCTCCTTTGTTTTGCTAGTTTTTTTTACTAACACTTAGGTTGGTTCGTCCTCCTATTTTTTGATTGTTTCCTTGTGTTTTGTTTTATTTTCTCATGCGGGATCAGAACTGGGATTGGAACTCACACACGAAGTTCAAAGTTTCCATTTTTGTTCCTGTCCCGACTCCACTTTTGCTCTTTCCCTTTCTCGCTTTCTTTGTTGTTTGGGACAGGTCTAGTATTGACACTGGTCTTGCTTCCCTTGTTCTTGTGTTGTTCTTTTCTTTTTGTTGGGATTGGAGCCGGACCTACAATGAACTTCAAACTTTGTGAAAGTTCCATTTTGGTTTTTTCTCTGCTCCTGTCTCTGTTTGTCATTTTCTAGTCAGTCCTTTTGTCGAGACCGGATTCGGGGTTGGAGATGAAATAGGGAACTTTGTGTAGTTTCTTTATCTTGTTTCCGACCTGGCTCCATGTCCACCTTACCTTTTGATGTTTCGTTGACTTGAATTAACTATTTGTTCACGTCATTGGCTTTGTCCCTGATCTACCGCATTTATGGAATTAAATGCAGCCTATTCACAAGCGTGAATTATTGATTAAAGGTTTAATTATGCTTAAACCACCTCATTGTTATTATTATGTGAATTTCTTAAGCAAATTATAGCTAGGAAAGTCTCAAGAGAATTGATTTGATAGCGGGGGAAAATTACGGAGTGAATCTTGGAGAATTTGTGGTCGAGCCTAAGGAGCATTTCGAGGTAGGTTTCTTTCGCTTTTCTTTCTTTCATTTTGTTCTTTCGTTTGTGTTGTTTTAGTGTATTCACAAGAGGGTTTATTTTGTGAATTTTTTCACTTGGTTGGTGTTTGTTTATGTTCTTTTTGTTTTGTTTGCTTGGTTCTTTCTTGTTTCATTCTGTTTCGTTTTGTTGGGTTTGTCTTTCCATTTGTCATTTTTTTCTTTGTTGTTTGTTTTGCTATCACTTTCATGACAGGTCCATTTTGTCGTGCTCTAGTTTTGACTAGGGTTTTGATTTTGAAGGGGTTTCCTTGCTTGGGTAATGAATTTCATTTTGAGACCTTGTTCTGGTTTTATCACGTTGGTTTTTGAGTTGTTCGTACCAGTTTCTTATTGTGCCCTAGTTTTTGTAAATAGGGTATTGAGCGAATTAGGGTTTTACAATATAATCTATTCATGGTTTTAATGACTATTGTATCAGGAAGTTGTTGGAGGTTTAAGCTGAGCCCTATGTAGTTTTCGTTGGGGGCCCATATGACCTAGGGTTTATTTGTTCATATAATCACCTTGTTTTAAATACTCTTTGTTTACTAGAATTGATCCACTCCCATTCTTTATTATGATGTCACTATGTCTTTACTCTAGCCAGAACCGGGTCCGGGGAGGAAGTTGAACTTGGTAGCTAAGTTTTGTTTTTGGTTTGATTCCCATTTCGGTCCTGCCTCTGATCATGTTTTTGTTCCCATTCTGGTCCCACCTCTGACTATTTTGTTCCTTGTCTAGTTCTGATCCTGACCCTGTCACATGTAAGAAATATCCTTTATGCCTAATACTTCTATGGTTCCGCCTCCGATAAAGGCATAGTTTGACCAAGTAAATGTTATCTTAGGAGGATGGAGCAGTGATTATATGATTGACTAACTTAGATGTTTTGTTCATCTGATACAGGATATTGCTATAGGTATTAAGAAATGTTAGGAGCATCAGATGAGGCCTCTCAAAGGAGCTAGCCAAGTGAAACTTCATGGAAAGGAGTTAGGCCAAAGAAAATCAAATTTGAGAAGCTCCCATATACCTTGAGATGTAAGCATAAGGAGGTTGTTCTCACGGCTAGCAAAATTGACTCTGACTGGACTGATATAACTGAAACTAATTTGTGTCCTTTCAACTATGAAGAGTTGCATGAGGAGACATTCACTGAAGATTAGATCATAGGAAGGACATAGAGGATTGTTCAATCTAGGTTGGCACATGTGACACCTTTCCCCCTGTCTATCCAATGTCCGAAGTTGATTCTTGTAGCAGCTGGAGAATATAACCCTCCTACTAGGCAGTGTGTGGATGTGAAGGGTAATGTCATTATTGACTTCATGCCTCAAGTGATCAAGTTCCTATTTCATATACCTGATCCTTAGAATCCTAAGCAATTGAATGAAGCGGAGGCTTTAAAGCTTTACAGTGATAACAAGGAGAGGAATATATTTCATATGAATGAGACTTGGATAAGGGTAGAGAAGAAGTCTCTAATCATGCTCCCAGACCAGCCTAAGAGGGAAGACTTTAGTAAAGAAATTGGAGATATAATCATATTCCTCTCTAGGGTGTTTGGTAAAAAGGATGCTTTGTTATTTAAAGAATGGATGCTTCCTTTCATCCAAACTATTTTGGATGGGAGGCAAAAATTTGGCTAGCCTATGATAGTATTTAACAACATTCACAATCAGATGATAAAGGTGAGAGAAACCAAGCATTTGTTTATGACTTCCTATGTAGTTTATGCAACTACCCGAGTGGGGATTTTTCCTGGACTTCAAATAGTAGGTATATTGGGGGAAGCCCAAGGAAAGAAGATAGTATGGGAGTATTATAACCATCTTACTTTGCAGGCATCAGAGCAACATTATAGAAGGGTTAATGATGCCTTTCTTTATGTCATAATTAACAAGCTTAATGGTGATGCTAGGTATAGACTTAGCAGGCAGGCAATGGCTTTTGTGAATGAATGGGGACATTGGTTTATCCAATACCCCACATTCACCTATTTTAGGTTAGTAGGATTTGATGGCCATCCCCATTTGCTACCTAGGTGTTGTGGTGATAGAATCATCCTGATGGAGTTTATTTATCAAGAGTTGGCTGTGAATATCTAGTTTAGCAACAAACATAAGATAGGTTGGCATAAATTTCCAATGAAGCTGTGGGTCTTTTGTTGTCCACACATTCAAGCAGCTAAGAATGTTTGTGATGAATTGGTTTATTTGAACTTGGGCTTGTACATTGCCAAGAAATGCTATGACCCCAAACACAAGATGAAGGCTTTGCTCCCTAGTGTCTTTGAGAAGCACTTCAATTTATTGGAGGATTTTTGGGAGGACATACAAGATGAATATGATCTTAGGAGGAGGAATTATGAAAAGATACCCATCCCACTCATGATTGAGTTTGGGATAAAATAAGACATTCCCAACACATTATCCGATGATGGGATAGTTTTGGATCTTGGGTATGATGCAAAAAAGATTGGGACTAAGGATCTTGATCCAATAGATTGGAGCATGGATGAGACAATTGACATAATGTAGATTGCAAGACCAATGCTCAATAGGAGTATTCAATGGGTGAGTTTGCGAGCTAATCAGACCGAGGCTACATCTTCCAAGAAGAGGAAGGCTGTAGGTACCACCCAAGGATATAAGAGGGAAAAAAGAAGGATGGAACCTAAGGAGCCTATAAATTTTATACCTTCTAGTGCACAAGAAGAGGAATTGGTTCCTCAAGACCTTCCAGAGGTACATGAAGATGAAACAACTGCGGAGGTGGGTGTTTCTACATCTGCTATAGGAGAGGTACCTATTGAGCCCTCTGATGCACAAGAGTTAGGTCAAAAATTACCAAAGGTATCTCTCCATGATGAAGCAGAGGTTTTAAACCAAATGGAGGATCAAATCAAGATACATAATTTGAAACAAATTCAGAAAAGACTGCATCTGATAAAGAGCATCCAGCTTTGACATCTTTGGATATGACAGATTATGCAAGGACTGAGCACATATTGACTGAAGAAGATCAATGGAAATTCTTTGAGGATGCTAAAAGGGAAGCTGACGCTAAGGCACAAGCTGAGGCATTAGCCAAGCAACAAGAGGAGTCATCCAATGCAAAATCTGAATTGGTAGTCAAGCAGGAGTTAGAAGATAAGGTGAAGGCCGATGAGTTAGCTCAATAGCAACAACAAAAGGAGGAAGAGCTCAAAATTCAAGACGAAAGGGATAGGTTGATAATGCAATAGAAAATTCATGATCTTGAAGAAGAAAAGGCTCAGCAAAGAAGAGAAATGGAAGCTATTGAAGCTAAACTCAAGGAACAAGAAGATGGCTATAAAAAAAGCGAAGAGAAAGAACGCCTGAAAAGAGAAAGAGAGGCTGCTGAGATTGTTGCACACACAAAGAAGTCCAAGGAGGCATGGGACTATGTTGAAGAATTGAAAAAGTAGTGAGATGAAATGCTAGAAAAGAAGAAAGAGGAAGAAGAATGTTTAAAGAAGGAGCTGGAGGCTAAGAGGTTGCAAGATCAAAAGGATAAAGAGGAAACAAAAAAGTTAGCATAGGAAAGGGAGAAAAGTGATCAACAAAATGTGCAGGAGGTTGATTCTCAACCAAAGCTTAAATTTTTGCAAACTCTCTCTTCCACTACTATTGCTTCCTCTTCAACCCAAGTAGCGACTACTCCTATTGCTCCTACTTGGCTAAAATTGGACTTCAAGAGAAAACAAGTTGTTCAACTACAACCACTGAATTGGGAAGGAGAAACCTAAGAAGAAGGCCTAGGTTCTTCACACAACTAGGCTCACTGATGCTAGAGATATCATTTTTGAATGTGCCATACCTGTAATGGAGAAGAGTCGTGATGATATACAAATCAATGATTATCAACTAGGGGTAGTAAATTTTGTAAAGCCTACAAGAAATCAACAAATGACTTTGATTGATATTGTGGCCTCTTCAACCAAAACCCAGATGATCAAGGATAAGAAAAGGAAGGATGAGCTTAAGGCTCAATTAGATCAGCTCCATGGTTTCTTGAAAGATGTTTCCAGTCCCATTTCTCAACAGGCTTCTCCTCCTGAATCCCCAATTTTTTTAACAAAGAGGGAGGCAGATGATTTGATTTAGATGAAAAGCAAGGTGGGGATGATGGATAAATGGCTAGATAAGCTCAACCAGGAGGTTGATGACATTCTTGTTGAAGGCTCTAAGATTCATAATGTTGCTCTTGAGTTAGCAGAGGATCTGGATCGATAGGCTAAGGATCTGGATAAGCAAGATGATGAATACAAGGAATATGTTAAAAGGCTTGAAGACATCAGCAAAGTGCTCAAATCCACCTTGATAGAATATTCAGTTCTTGAGTAGGGTAATGAATATTTTGTGGAAAGGACTGTAAGTATCATAAGATATAAGTCAAGAGCTATGCATGGACATCAAGAAGAAGTCTGAGAAATGAGTAAGGACTTGAGTCAACAGATGATTGAGTTAGAGGTGGTTGCATCCATTTTGATCAACTTAGATTCCTCCAATAAACATGGCCTATCATTGGATAAACTAAGGGAGAGATGGAGGAGTAGATTTGAAGAAATCATGTAAAAAGGAGATGATGGGAGAGTTTATTGCTAGACCAGTTTATGGATATCTAGGAGGAGGTAAGAGCTGCTAAAAAAGAGCTAATCAAATTAAAGGAGATGCAAAAGTTAGTTTCTACAGAATTTGAAAGAGTCAAATTTGAAGGTGACTAGTTGGATGGGCCAGATTTAGATACTCTTCAATAGGTGTTCTCCAGTTTTAACGAGTACATTCTTGACCATTCAGTGCAAAAGTGACTGAGTCTTTTCGTCATAGTCCATCTGCTCTTCTCCTCTTTTTGTGGATTTTGACATAAGTTCTATTCTGACTCTGATCCGTGGGTTTCATCTTCCTTCTTGGGGTATCAGATATCGTTTTTTGTACAACAGAGTGATCAGCCTTGAAAGCAAGGGTTCTTGAGTCTACTTCTACGTTCAGTTTCAACTCCATGAATTGTGAATCTTGATTAATGATTGAGAAACTGGTGCATGTGGTACCCTATATATATTTTTAGAATCTACTTTGTAAAGGTCAGCTAATTGAAGAAAGATCAACCACCTGAGGATAGAAGATAGAAATTAGATCTAGGATTTCAATGTTTTAGGAAGATACTCTGAAAATTTTAGCAAATTTTTTGATTATTTTACAAGTTTTCATGGTTTTCATGTCATGATTTTCAAAGTTTGGATGTGTTTTGATAAGGTTAATGATATATGATTAATCCATATGTCAGTGGTTTTGATGTTCTTAATTGTTCTTTATTTGATGAAAGTCAATAGAAGGAACTGGATTCAAAGTCATATCATTGGATTATCTATGAATTAAATTGTTATTGTATTCATTTGATCTATGTTTTGGATGATGAGTGAATGATTTGTTTGAAGTAAGTTTAGTGAACATAGATGACATTTGAATTAGCATTATGGATGTATGGAGTAGTATATTTTACTATATGGATTGCATCTTCCTATAGTTGTGGGTAGGTAGAATGAACACTCATTGTTGATTTGCATGTCTGGATACGTAAGGATTTTATTCATGTTTTTTTGATTTAAAGCTCTGTTTCATCTTTTTCTTTTATTTAAAACCCCCCAAACATAGACTACCTGATGTTATGCATTCTTTTTCTTTGTTACCAGCAAAATCCCCTTGAACATTATGGTTATATCAATAACCGAGTGAAACCAGCATAATCAAGAACCGATTACAAGACCTTGAGAGTTAGATCTCCTTGTGTTATCTTTCTCTTTCAAGAGAAATAGAATAGTAATATTTTTTTTAATGATGTTGTGTTCTTTTGACCATCAACACATCTTTGTGAAGATCATCCTTGAAGAAAACAAATCCTGAATCTATCTCTTACACCTCATAAAGGTGTAGCCCCTAGCCAAATTCTCGAGTTCTTCTTCCTCCCATGAACTCCTAAATCACAAATTCCTGAATTATTTGACAACAATCCATATTGAGCTCTCCAAACACATGGCTCCATCAAGTTGTCCGATGACCCTCAAAATGGTATAATTTTCATCACAGCCTCAAGTGCTTTTTGGACAACCATCCATATTAAGCTCTACACCAAACCCTTTCACCTGCCTCCAAAAACAAAACTTCACAATATATATATATCTTCAAATCTATCAACAATAACAAAGAAAAGTAAAATAAAGCCTAAAATGCTTCTCATACAAAACATCATCTCAAATCAAGAAGCTAACTTGAGAAGCATCATCTTTTAATTACTTCACTAAATCAAATTTTCAACATCATTTCCAAACCCTAACTTCTCCATGCATTCAAACTTTTACACAAATTTTTTCATTTCCATCAAAATAACTATCTTATACATGTTGGTAGCATAAACTATCTTGGACAATTGATACTTTGAAATAAGTTTATAGACAATTATTCGTTATCACTAAACAAAAACCAAATCAATTACCTGCATATGGTATTATCCTATCATTTTCTTCACACTGTACTACGCCCTTCACCCATATGACCTCTTGCCAACATTAATTTTATTCCTCGCCACCAATTTGGATAGTTCTTTCAATATGTTTGGCACTGTTTTGGTCTGCAACTAATAAATCAAAGTGCCTCTAGGTTGGGCTTCTCCTCGTCGCTTCTCTAGTCATTGGAAATATGTTGGCATTTAAAACATACCCTCTCAGCAATAGTCGACTGTCAGCAATTCCTTCCTTCCATCCAACAAATCTCAATGGATGCCGCTCTCTAATCTTTGCAAACAAAAAATTCCTTGCACACCTCAATGTCATCGGAAAGCATAAATTTTCATGCCTTCTACATCAGGATTATGCACATAGTTTCACATGCCTCACATGGAACAAGATCAGTTACCAATCTCATACCAATTGTTATTAAAATATATGCTTGCAAGCAACGGTTATTTATACAAGCAAAAAACAATGCGGAGGAGGCAAGCAGTTAATAGAAAGTGAAGAACAGTTTAACTATTCACAACTATCTTCAACCCTCAACTACCGGCCGTAAGTAAAACAATGTGATATAATAGTTAACAATGTAATATAATAGTTATGCTGACATGAAGATAAAGATCAGAGGCGTAAAGCCTTAGCGCGTGGATGTAGCCAACAATGATTTCCAGTAGTCAATTCCACGTAGGAGGGTGAGAATCAACACAACACGGGGTGAATGCCTACACAGCCTTAATTCCTTATAGGCGGCTCTTTCTAAGGCCTGTGTGCAATATTTGAAGGCGCTGCAAATTACCCATGCCTATTACATGGGTTCTTTTACTTGTGTAGATACAAAATATGTGCATTTTCATCACACAAATATCTACTTAAATTCCAGTTTATTTGTGTGTTTACACCTCCTATTATAATAATTGTAATGTATAATTCAATCACTAGTTTATAAAGTTACTTAGCTACATTTTAATATTAAATTCATTGTCATGAGAATATAGATTTTATCATTAGATTAATAACATATTTTTCAATTATTTCATTATATTTTGAAGATAGAGATCTATAGTACTGACATTATTGTTTTTGCTTATCCTTCTACAATATCAATTTCTTACATAATCAATATTTTTAGAAATATTAATAACTAGCAATTGTACATTCGTGTGCATTGGGTATGTTGAAGATCTGTGGAGATTAATATTTTAATATGTGGTTTTTTATTTGAAAGAAAGAAATTGTAAAATGAGAAGTGTCAAATTATTTAAATAAATGAAATTATGCATTTATATGTTATTGTTATTTCATTTTAATTAACACAATAGTATTTGGAATTACAAGTCAATTCTATTTAATTCAAGTTATAAATTCAAATCAATAGAAGGTGTAGACATCCAAATTTGACCACTTCCATATGGTCAAATCCACCTCTTTTATCCGTTTATTTCATCAGTATTAATTAAATAACTTATTTAATTAATATTTCCCCTTTCCCTATGGTTCTTAAAGTACTTTACCTTTCATCCTTTCGCTAAATTAAATAAATACATCAATTTATTTAATTTAGTAATTTAGCCTTTTGAAATTTAAATCAATTTTAAATTCTTCTTTTTCTCTCTCCTTGTTACATCCTCCATAACCTTTTTCTAATCTAGATTAATCTAATTAATCCATGATTAGGATGTGAACACCTTTAATCAGCATTAATGTCACATCCTTCATATTTGTCCACTTGCCTCTAATCCCTCGTTAATCTTCTTAATCACCTATTTGCACAACCTTAATCTAATCACATGTCATCTTTGGCATGTCCTCCAAGTCAACATTTTATAAGTGTTTTCCCTTTTAAGCCTTAACCTCTTCTCCATGTGAATTTAAAATTCACATTTATTCATTCATTGCATTTCTCTTCTCCATGCAAGTTGTTACAAAATTCTAAATTCCCTTATTTGTCACATCAGTCACATGGGGCAAACGCTTCTTTCATAAAGGTATTGTCTTATCCACAAGATACTTTTCAACTTCCTTTATAAGGACCTTGTCTTATCCACAAGGTGTTTCTCAACATGTGAATTTAAAATTCACATTTATTCTCTCAAACACTTTTCCTTTTCAGTCATGTGAATTTAAAATTCACATTTATTCCTCCAACAACTTCTCTCTTCCCTATGATAATGTGAGGAATTCTAAAATTCCTCATATTTCAACATCCTTCCCACATAGGGACAAGAAGTTCTTTTTTGAGTAAATCTTCTCCCCATCCCATGGTAATTTCAAGTACCTCCACCTCACATGTCCCTTTTCCATCTCACTTGTCCTTGTGACATCCCATCTTGTACATAGCAAGATGTAAAGGCTTCTGAGTTCTCAACTCACCACAACCTTTCATCTTGCCCATGTTAGAAATATCTCAACCATCCATTTTTCTAGTGAGTCTTCCCTTAAAATAGAATATTTTCTCTCAATTGATTCATCCATTACATTCAAGCTCAAGCATTTAAGCACTCATACTCAAACATTTTGCAAGAAATTTTCATATCCTCCATTGTTGCATGTTTCAAGCTCTCATCACTTGTATTTGCATTCATCCATAAAAATACCAAAATAAATCATTGCATTCATTATCTCATCTAGATCATTTTGCATCCATTTTTAGACCATTTTCCATTAAGGAGCACACATTTATCAACCATCAAAGGGCCAACCAATGAGCAACTCATACAAGGTATAAATCTATTTTTCATCTTTATTTTGTTTGAGTTCAATGTAGCCCAATCTTTAGGTGTTAATGTGTTATTTACTTCTTTTGCATTATTTTTTTCATCTTTTAGGATAGGTAAATAATACTGCTCAAATTTTTGGCATGCCTAGTGGGGCCCACAAATGAGTCTTTTTTGCTTTCACGTTTGATGTTGTTTGATATCTTGTAGGTTCAAGTTATGCAAAGGTGACTCCTTAATAAATAGGGGTGATCTTTCCATAAATAGGGGCAACTCTACCCTAGTATAGGTGAACTTGCCCTAAGATAGGTGACCCTGACTTGAATAGAGGGAACCCTTCCTTGCAGAGTCACCCATCTGAGTAATATAAGCAAAATTTTCTCCCTATTTTCTACATAGAGGTGACCCTACCCAGATCAGGGGTGACCCTGCCCTAAAAAAGGGTGAACCTTCCCTAAGAGGGATGAAACTAACCTAAATAGAGGTGTCTGTGAGGTAAAATAGTGGTTTAAAAATTATTTCAAGATTTTTTTTTATGTTGTTTTGGCTAATGGGCATGTGCAGGATCATCATGGAAAAAACAAGCCCTTAAGTGGCAAAAAATTTAGAAAAATCAGTGATAGGAAACTTGATGTAAAACTTTGAATAAGTTATATATATTATTTCAAAAATATGTAAGAATAGAATCTGTAGAAAATTGAATGAATTATCTAAACTACTAGGTTTATTTAAAAATAAATAAAATCTATTTGGTGAAAGTTTGAAATTTCAATGTGGTAGTACTTAAATTTCAGGGAAAAAATAAGAAGTTGGTGTTTGTCTGACCACCCTAACCATAATAAAATGATAATATTTTTTTATAAGATTTTATATATAAGTAGAGGACTCATGTCCAGATGTGATACATATTTTTTTGTAATTTTTTTCCAAGTAAATAATTAATTATGAATTTTTTATTACAACTTTAAAAAAATATAAAAACTCGTATGTCTAACCACCTTAACTTGGTAAAAAATTAATGAAATTTATTTTTTATTTTTTTAATCCTATATTATGTGAAGCAAATAATGTGATGCATATTTTAGATTCAAAGAATGTGATATTGTTTGAAAGTTATAGATGCTTTTCAATCAGCCTATCGATTAGGACTTTAGTTATAATTTTAATAGAAAATGAATAATAATTATTTATTAAATTCAAATTAAAGCATAATTTATATTGGTGGAAAGCTGAGAATCTCCTCTAAAAACCCTTTTCGTTTCATCAATTTTTGGTAAAAAAATGGTTGTCAACCACACACCCTACAAATACCCATAATATTGCCACTTTTTGGCCCATCATGATCCTACACATACCCTAATACTGATCCCCTAACTTGTCCTGTTGGTGATTATGCTAGATTTTACTAACATTTTGGCAGCTTTCTCGTGCTTGTTGAAGATTGAAAGATAAACTTCTAATGCATTTTTTGCAGGATGAATGAGCCAAGTTATTTGTTAGATAGCTTGTCTTTCATTATTTTTACTACTTAGGTACATAGTTTTAATTAGGGGGAGTCAAAATTTTTTGGCAATTTTCTTGTCGAGTAAGCTATTGACGTAGGAAATATCCTTGTGCCATTTGGTGATCCTGGGTGATGAAAAATCATAGCTTACTTAGTCCTTTGTGTTTCCCAAGGGGAACTACATCATTCCAGCTTTCCCCTTGCACTTCGTGTGAGCTTGGGGAGTAGCCAAAAATTGTTAGTGTTCTATTTTTAGCAGGAACTAAATTGGGGATTTCATCACCCCAAGGGATGATCTTGACCACACATATCAACGGGGTATATAAAGGGGGGAGAGCCAAAGTTTTACCCCAATCCAATCACGTTATGTTTGACAGAGTGTCAAAGCTAGGGTGATACCTAGATAACACATGAAGATTTGGTATGAGCCTTCGATACCTCACTGGGGTTCCTAACTCACACCTATAATGGACTGGTATTCATGGTTGTGCCTCATGTATCGAGTGTATATCGAGGACTCCCTAGTTTTCCTTGTTCAGCCTAGTTAGAGGACTATGTTGGCCATACCCTTTTCACTAATCTTAGGACTTTGATGTTTGAACTAACTTTTTTGTGTGAAACTAGTGAATTTTTGTTCAGTCAAGCCAGCCTTAACATTTTCTTGTTTTTTGTTGTGTTTTTGGTCCTTTTCCATAGTCATTTTTTCCTAAATCAAGTCCAAGTCTATTGATAAAGGCAACCTTTCCCTGAATAGGTGCAACCCTACCATTAACATGGGCGACCTTTCCCTTAATAAGGGCAACCTAGCCTTCTACCTCAGTCATTTCCCAATCTATTCATTGTTAGAATTTTCCATCTTTTACTAAATAGGTGACCCTACCTTGAACAGGGCTGACCCTACCCTGAATAGGGGTGATTTTACCCTTTTCCTAAGTCACTGACAGTTAAACAATCTATCAAATTTTCCTATTTCATCAAGAGGGTTGACCCTGACCTTAAGTTGGGCAACCTTGCCCCATACTTGGGTGATTTTGCACTCTAAATTGTTAGTCCCACCTCTCGTTTGGTCATTCTGTCAGTCTATTCCCCTGTTTCGAGCATCTATTTCCTCATTCCAAGTACTTTTTTCCCCATTCCAAACATCTGTTTCCCCATTTTGAGCATTCATTTTCCTATTCTGAGCATCCATTCACTTGTTCTAAGCATTCAGTACCCTGTTTTGAGCATCTGTTTTCACATTTTGAGCATCTGTTTTCCCATTCCAAGCATTTGTTTTCCTATTCCAAGCATCCATTTTCCCATTCTAAACATCCATTCCCTATTCTTTGCACCCATTTGCTCCTTTTGGTAGTTTGTTTGATCCCTTTTCTGATTTAGACAAGTCCAAAAGCTAAGTTGGGAAACCTTGATGTGTAGTTAAATGATCTTGACCTCTAGTTGGGTGACCCTGACCTCTAGTTGGGTGACCCTAAGCTCTAATTGGGTGACCCTCACCTCTAGTTGGGCAACCTTGACCTCCAGTTAGGAAACCCTAACCTCCAATTGGGTGACCCTAACCTCCAATTGGGTGTCCCCAACCTCTAATTAGGTGACCCTGACCTCTAGTTGGATGACCCTGACCTTAAGTTGGGTGATGTTGAGCTCTAGTTGGGCGACCCTGACCTTGGTAACATGAGTCTAATCATTATCCATCCATTCAACATCTTTTGTTCACCCATAATTTGCATTTGCATTCTTCAAAGGTCACCTGTTCATCATCCAAATCATATAGGTACATCATAAAGCACCCCTAGATTACATATACCCCATCATTTTCTCAATCCAAATCCTCTAAACTATTCTTGAAGTTATTATCCAAATTGACCTAGGTTTCTGAATTGATCATCATCCTACAACATCTATTTAGGATCCCCATTCATCTTGAGTTAGTCATCATCATTTGGTCCAATCAATTTACTTCCATTTCAAGTTGGATTTAGTGTCGCAATCATCTATCCAACCTTAATCCAATAAATCAACACCTTAATTCACCTAGGGTGATTTATGAACTTGGTTTAGAATCCCTTCTATCATCTAATCTTACCAATCAGTTCATCAACCAATCTTATCCAATCCAATCCTTCTCCAACCATCCAATCTTATCCTTATCCAATTATCCAATAAATTGATCCATTTTCAGATATAGTCAATTATTCAATCATCATTTATGTCATCTCCACATTGCATCTTAGAGTTTAACCACATCTTAAGTCACCTAGTATTTTTTCACTTTCATGCCCATTCAGACTTGATCACAAGCCAAGAAACAAATGGCCAGACAACAAGCCCAAGTTTGCCACCTAAATATCCCTTAAGATCCCAAAAACACTACAAACATCCAACAAGATCCCACAAATGGTGCAAATATCCCTCAAGATCCCAATAATGGTGCATCGTCATAGTCCAATACTGACATCCAAAACAGCTTACCACTTGGAGATGAGAACATGGTCAATCAGCCCAAAGTCACTATTGATGAATACTTAAGCAATCCTGCTAATGTTTAGATGATGAATCACCTCCTCAATGAGTGTGGGGATAATATTCTCACTACTCTGATCATGAAAGGAGTTAAACCACCACCTGATTTCAATATGTCATAGTATACTGGAACCCAGACCTTGCAAAATGTTCCAAGAAATTCATATGTTTCCAAAGGTCCTGTTGGTGAATTTTCTAGTGCACCTAAAGTAACTTCTAAGGAACAACCAATTCCTATATTCAAAACTCCTGAAAATGACTAGCCAACAAACAAGATCTAGTCAAAGATTAAGATCTCCACTTTAGGCTCTGTGCGGCCAAGGAGGGTGTTCCTATTGGTGTTCATTTGAATTGTAATTTAAATAACACATCATTTTCATAGATTAATTTGAATGAAGGATAATTATGCAATAATTACTATGAAATTGGCTTGTTTCTAAGTAACTTGCTACCAATTCATTCAAAGCTATCACATATGGTATTTGGCACAAATTTTGTATAAATATTTATGAAATTTGAAGTGATTTTAAATTTTTAATTTAGGCTGGTCACCATACAACTATTGATTAACCATTTAGGTGAATCATTAAGGAATAGACTAGTTCCTTGCTAAATTGGGTGATGAAGTCACATATACAAAAATCAATAATGTAGAAGATGACTTAAAATTTAATGGGGTTAACTACCCTCATAATAGCTTTGCATTATGGAGTTCATAATTTTTGATATATAACTTCTTATCAAACCCTCTGCAAATAATTGTAAATCTATGACTCTATTTAAGCATTTAATTGGTTACTTGAATCAAAGCATTAAATAGAGACATACATTTGAATAGATGTTCAAAGAAGAATGAAAATATTATTAATATTTCACTCAAAATTCACTCAAATCCAAACAAGGAGAGAAGATATATCAGAATTATACTTTCATTTATGCTTATCTGTCAAATTTGCATAACAATTTAAGATAACACACACTTGTTTCATCCAGAAAATCTTGAAATAGACTAGCTACTCTATTCCTATCATTCTATTCATATACACCTGACCCAAAAACCTAACCAAAATTCTATCTATCATTCCTCCTTTTGCAAATAAGCCCTGAATTCTGTTTTATATAGTAAGGGAGCGACAAGCTCCAAGCTTAAATGTAGTTTCATTACAAATTTCATTTCATGCAAAATTTCATCCGCATTTACTTCACATTTCAAAATTCCCATGTGTTAAATCTGCAAGAGAATGGTGCAAAATGGGAAAATCCAAAATTGTAACCACCACTAGAAATGGAAATGAAAAGTCCTACCAAAATTCCCTTTGTCACCATCCACGCTATAATGAACTAGGCATCCACAATGCCACAAGGGTACACAATCAATGTTCAACAAAAAAAATGTGCCATGCATGCAAAAATAAAACCACCACCACAACAAACTTTATCAACTCAAAAATTTCACATCCCACACACAACTTTTCATTTACTAGGCACCCCACCTTTACCAGTGCCTAGACCGTGATATACGTGCCTACTCCGAGTCATTGCAAGAGGAGGAGAGGAAACCTCAACTTCATATTTCTTTTCCTTTCCCAACACAATACCAGTCTTCCCACTTGGAGTTTTGACTACCAATGGTGAAAATGATATTACTTCTTGGCCAGGAGGTAGACCATGACTCAAGAGCATGAGGTACCGACAATAGTTGAAATTGGTCTCTGTTTCACTAGTAGACAAGCTGCTTGTGAGGTCAATGGGTGAGCTTTAGCATCCAAAGGAGCCACGCCCATACCTTATATTTCTCTCCACTTTGATAGTAGGCTACACTGGCTGCTTGCCTTTATCATCCACCTTCTCTACAACCACACTCTAAAATTGTAACCTTCAACTACACCTTGTGGGTGCAATTCTAGGATTGTGAGCAGGAATGTTGGCCTCCATGGTCAAGGAAACTTCTGACATACTAGAACTAGGCTTTCAATCGTTGAGACGAGCAAACCTCCTCACTAGTTCACACATTTTCTTATCTATCAATTGCTCAAACCTACCTTGCCTTAATCAAGAAAACATCTAACTGCTAAATGTGAATGACATGAATAGTAGCTATTCCTTCTATATTTATCATGTGGAGCGATGGCATCCATAATCAATGTTTAGCACACATGTGCAACCCTGGTGGCTTATTGGAAGATGTACTATCACCATTTAATTCCTCATTTGCATGGAAACTTAGAAATTGTGCCTCATGATTACCAACATTTGTGTTTCCACATAAATTGAGACCAACTCGAATATTTTGTAAAAGGTTGGCCATTAATACGAGTTGGTTGCATGGCATAAAATGGCTATCATGTGCTTTCCATCAATATTAAATATAAGTCATAGATTCTCTGCTGAGATGCCACATCATATGGTGGGTCTTCATTTGACTACCTTCGACTTCCAATGGAGCTTTACTGAAATGTTCACAACTAATAATTTTCATCCATGTCGGATGACATCTTCATAGTGTGGGGGCTCCACAAACTAGCTATACTAGGATAGGTGTCCAAATCTCCCTAATATAACTAGTTTTAACCATCATTGACTTTCACCCAATGAGCCAGTGGGGAATGGTGAAGATCATTCCATAGATTACATTCAGTTATTAATTGAAGATGTTGGGCAATGGGCATGGTAGTGGGGAATGGGTCCCATGGTTGTATAGGGACACATGTCCACTCCTCACTAGTCTCATTATTTTTATCCTACTAGCACTTAATTCCCATGAGCTGGTGGGGTATGACTTAAATCTCCTCTCATAAAACTCAAATCTTGAAACCTCCACTTCACATAATGTTAGCATTTAATTGATGGGACTTGGTCTAGCCGACAGTGATATGACCACTAGGGGTTAATGACTTAAGCATAAGTCTCAAGGTTAGATTTAAAATTAGACTTAGGAAAAAGATTAAAATTGATGAGAGACTTGATGATTAGGGATTTGGGCTAATGGGGCCAATAAATGATGTGTTGGATGGCTCGAGAAATAAATTAAGGGATCAGTGACTGACTGAACAAGTACACCTCAAATCAGAATGCTTGCATGCTCTTGTGAATAAAACCCTACTCATTCATGGGGAAAAGGGTTTAGAGTAGAAAATAAAACCATGGAGGGAGAGAGAAAATTCCTTAGAATTTTATAAGCTCCACCAAGTCTACCTATAGAGAATTTTTATCATGCTAAGTTTGGAAATGCTATGATACATCAAGTCACCAATTATCTTCACCTCCCATCTATAGCCTTTATGGAACCACCTGATCCTAATGACCCATATGCCTATGTCATGCCACAAAAAAATGTCTGCTCCACCACTCTCACCTTAGCATCCTGGTCAACCACCTATCAATGCTGGGGGCACTCCAATCCTTGCATTGATGCCACCTCTAGAATCTACACCTGTTGGTAATCTACCACCACCACATAACGATAATATCCCTACATTTGAACAACCTCCCATTAATCCTTATTAATCCATTATGATGCAAGCACCACCACAACACATTGTTATCCCCTTGCAAGCACCACCACAACATACTTCTACCATTATTGTTTCATCTCATCCACCTCATCAACAACCTCCATAGGAAAATGTCACAATCCTACAAAAAAATGTTACCATTCTATAGCAAAAATATTTGATTCCTCAGCAGCACACTACTGTTCCTATGCAACCCCCACATCAAGTCGTACAAATTTCATCACAGCCACCACAACCACCCCATGGTGCTTCTACAATAGTCTCACAACAACATCACATCCGATCTCACCCGCTTTATTAGTAGCTTCCACATCAATAACAACCACCCCATTATACACACATTCGCATGCAAACACAATATAATCCTCTCTCACAATATCCTTACCATCTATCTAGCATGTAAACTACGTATGTTGCTACATCTAATCCTAATCCCAACATCCAGGTGGCCTCTCAGAATCCCCCACGGACACAACTTCCTCCTTACACTAATCATCTGCAATCACACAAAAACCCATACCAATAGTAGTCTAATCCACAACAACATCCATATGTCACTCAACAACCCAATGTTGCATATAATTACCAAGCCAATCCATACTACACTCAGCAACAACCCTCATACCAATAGGGTGCTTCATCCACATCCTACATGCAACAACAACCACCTTATCAACATGGCACTCAATCCACCTCCTACTATCAACAACCACCGCATTACCAGTAAGGGGCTTCCATGTCTTCATACTATCAAGTTTCTACACAATATCAGTAGGGTGGTCTATCCACCTCATACTACCAACAACAACCACCCTACCAACAAGTGGATTCTACCTTTTACCATCAAATTTTTTCATCCTCTTATCCACCTTACATCAATCCACAATCTGCTTACACCAATCAGTACCAAAAAACACCTCCATATACACCTCCACCTACTTATGATCCAACTACTTTGACACCATCCTCATCATATTAGTAGTATCCTCCATACAATTAGCCTGATCCATCCACTCTAACTCCCACAACGCCTATCAAAAAAGACCTAGAAGAAGTCAAAGTTGTGTTAAAGGACTTACAAGCAAGGACTAGAAAAAAATCGTTCAAGTTTAAAGATATTTGTCCTTACCTGTTTGATCCTTCAATTTCATTGGTTCCTTTCCTGAAGCATTTCACAATGTCAAAATTTGATAAGTATAAAGGAACCAAAGATCCCAAAGATCACATTCAAGAGTTTTACGCCCACTATTAAGAAGTCATACATAATGAAAATTGTATCATGTTATTATTTCTTAGGAGTTTACAAGGGATAACTCTTGATTGGTTGATGGGTCTTGAAAAGGGATCTATCAAGTCCTTTGAACAGCTTTCAAAAGATTTTTCTCCCACTTCTCTTTTAATCTAGAGAAGGATATCGACACATTATATTTTCTAATGGAAGAGTAGCATGAGAGAGAAACCTTTTTGAGCTATCTTCAAAGATGGTGATCCCTAGCCAATCGCATGAAATACATGCTAAGGGAAAAGGATATGGTCACCTTGTTCATTGAAAATTCTCATCTAGATATGGCTCACAACTTCAAATTCCACTGTGTCACAACCTTTGCAGCAATAGTGGAGAAAGGTCATATTCTTGAGAAGGCCCTTATTGCCAAAGGGCTAGTCAAAATCTTTAACTCCGACAAGGATAAGTCATCCGAGGATAACCCTTGTTATTGGAACAAAAACAAAAATGTTGTCAATGATGCTATCACTAACACCAAACATGTCCAAGTGGCTAATGCTTTGCAAAATCCACTATATCCTCCTTTTTAGTCAAACCCTCATGCTATATCAGTGCCACACGGGGAACCTCATCCCAACGAAAAATCCAAATAGAATAACTAAGGGAGTGGAAAACGCCAATTCACTCAACTAGGAGAACCCCTAAGTGTCATGTTTAATAGGATCCTTCAAGATAATTACCTGATTACGTATCTCGTGACCAAGCAACTCAATGAATCCAAGCCTAAACCAACCTAGTTTAAAGAAAATAAATATTGTGAGTTCCATGAGATTAAAGGGCATACATTGAATAAGTGTCAAAGTATGAAAATGTACATCCAAGATCTCGTTGATCGAGGTGACATACATGTGGATTCCAACATGACACCTTTGTCCAATGCTCAATTGCAAATATATCAAAATGCTTTCTGTAAGTATGACCAAGGCCCAAGCACATCAAACTCAAACCAAAGACCTAGCAATAACAATAATTTGAATAACAACACCAACAAAATTAGTTACAAAAATGTGCCACTTAACTATGAAGGTGTCATCATGCACATCGAACAAGTGGAACCACATGTATCTATGATACACATAAAAGGCAAGGATCCACAATTTGTTGTTACAACCCGTCGAAATCACATCATAGTACTTAGAGCCTTCACATCCACCGAGCCCCAACCTATGAATTCTCAACACAACATTCTTGACCATTTGAGAAATACTTTGACACAGATATTCATTTTGGATTTTCTTAAGTCTTCTCCCACACACCAAGAAATCCTAAATAAGGCCTTATGGGACACCCAATTCCCTAATGAGATAGACCCTATGAAATTTCAAGCATTGGTAGGGCACCTCTCACTAACCTATCAACTAGGTTTTAGGTAAAATGACATGCCCTACATTGAATCCAATCATAACCATCCCCTCCATCTATAGGTCTTGATAAACCATCATAAAGTAAAAAGGGTCTTGGTAGATAATGGTTTGAGACTAAACCTTTGTATATTGAAATTCATAAAATAGGTAGGATGCACCCATGTTGTTTTAAATAATACATTCATCACAATCAAGGTATATGATAATGCATAGTGTGATTATGAAGGAACATATGTCTTTCGATCCAGGTTCATCTAGTTGTGCAATACACTACTTGTCATGTCCTTGATCTGGAACTCCCTTGTAACCTCCTACTCAGTCATCCATGGATTCATGCCATGCAATCCATTCCATCCACATACCATCAACGTCTAAAATTCCTATTCAATGGGGTAGAAGTTACCATACATGCAGATCCCCAACTATTTGAATATTTCTATGCATTAGAAGCTTATTTTCCTCATTCTCACTATTTTCCTAGAGTGGAAATGGGACAGCCACAAACATCATCATACCACTCATCTACCACCACATTAGCCACAACTTACTGAAGTCCAGATCATTAACAAGGGATGTGGTGAATATGAGATGTGTATAGATTTGAAAGTGGTAACTATTCTAGCCTTACCACATTCATATGGCCAACCTTCATAGCCTACATCAAAACTAGGAGAAAAGACTATCACTTTGAGCTCCAAGAACGTGGGAACTAATAATTATCGCTCTCTTGGATTAAGATAGGATGCACTAGAAGATGACATAATCCAATGGGTCTAACATGAGGAACTTGATCCCTCCCCTCCTTTGAAAGAATATTTCTATAAGAACTTTCCTTGGCCCTCTAATTTTGTGGAGAAGTACAATTATTAGGGGGGCCCTTATCACCAAAAAGAAAGGAAGGAAACACCATATTGAGGCTACAATAAGACCAAGATACTCAGGCTTGAGTCATGACACCAAAAGAAAGGGACCTATAGCATCATCTAGTGCCTCTAACAACATCAATGAGAGAAATAGTCTCCTTGAAGACATACCAAATGAATAATCCATCATACTCATGTATGATGATGTAGATCACACTGACCTGTCTTCCATGTTCGACTACTTATACATCTGCACCATTAGCTTATCCCTTAAACATCCTAAACTCATAGACTGGGACCTAGATGGTAGCACACCTATTGAAACCTTTCCCTCAATAGACGAGTACATACATCTTATGGGATTGGGGGAAGATGAACACCCTAACCACAAAAGTAAAAAGAAGAAAAATAAAAAAGGTCACCTAGAAAAAACCTCCCCAAGGCACTGCTTCACCTAGAAAAAGTAAAAACAAAGGGTGTATCTGATAGAAAAAACCTCGATGAGGTGCTAGAAGATGGGGATGTTCATCTTCCCCTTGTAGGAAATTAGTTATCTAAATGATAGTCCATCCTGATAGAATAAACATAGTATATAAATTTGGGAACTAAAGAGGATCCCAAAATTACCATCACCAAGCTTCTCAAAGAAGGAATCATCAATTTTGTATGGACATATTTAGACATGCTAGGCCTTGATCCTACTTTAGTAGTACATCACTTGGATGCATGTCTTGATGTGAAACCTATCAAGCAAAAGCTTCAAAAAATGCACCCCCAAGTGGCTCTACTGGTTAAGAAAGAATTGGAGAAGCTGTTGGACACTGGATTCATAAGACCCATTGACTATTTAGAATTGATCTCAAATGTAGTACCCATAGCAAAACCAACCAATGCTATTAGAGTATGTACAAAATTTCATGACCTTAACAAGGCTTGTCCCAAAGATGATTTTCCTTTGCCAAATATTGATATGTTGGTTGAGCTCACTGTAGGGCATGAGATGCTTTCTCTCATGGATGGATTCTCCAGATACAATCACATAAGAATTGCAACTAAAGATCAACATAAAAAAACCTTCACCACACCATGGGGCATCTTCTGTTATAATGTTATGAACTTTGGCCTTAAAAATGTAAGGGAAACTTACCAGCGAGCCATGACCGTAATCTCCCATGACCTCATCCACATCATAATGGAAGCCTATGTTGATGATCTATTAGGGAAATCAAGAACAAGGGAGGAACATCTTGTGGTCCTCAGGAAGATCTTTGAACATTTAAAGTAGTATATGCTAAGGCTAAATCCTAAGAAATGTGTCTTTGGGGTCACATCAGGAAAACTACTAGGTTTCATTGTCTCCCGAAGAGGTATAGAATTTGATCCAGCAAAAGTTAATGAAATTATGGATATGCATCCACCACACAATATCAAATAGCTAAGGAGCCTTCTAGGTATGTTGCAATCCATTTGGGGGTTCATTGCTCAATTAGTTGACAAGTGTTAGTCATTCACTCATCTCTTGAAGAAGGATAACGCCTTTAAGTGGACGAAACAATGTTAACTTAGCTTTGACAAGATCAAAGAGTACTTGGCTCACCCACCAATCCTTATGCCACCAATTCCTAGTAAAAAAATCTTATTGTATATTTTTGCTACTTTAGTTGCACTAGGGGCATTGTTGGCACAACATGATGAGTCATCAAAGGAAAGAGAAATCTACTACATTAGTTGGACCCTCATGGGTTATGAGCTTAATTATTCCCCAATGGAAAAATCCTGCCTAGTCGTGGTCTTCAGTTCATAAAAAAATTGACATTACATGCTTAGCCACCTAGTAAATCTCATCTCCAAGGTTGATCCACTCAAATATTTTTTATCCAGAACAACTCTAACTGGTTGCATGGCTAAGTGGGTCATGTTGTTAAGTGAATTTGATATACAATATGTGGATCAAAAGGTTATTAAAGGACAAGTGATAGTTGATCAATTGGTAGATGATCCCCTAGTAGATTCCTATCCTCTAAAAACATAATTTCCTTAGGAAGGAGTCTTCACAGTAAAAAATTTTTCCACATGGACAATATACTTTGATGGGTCATACCAATATAATGGATCAGGGGTAGAAATCTTGCTCGTCACCCCGAAATATGATTATATACTAAAGTCATTTAGGTTGGATTTTTTGTGCACAAACAATATGTTGGAAACATGTGTCTCAATCTCACAGGCTAAAACCTTTGAAAGAGCCAAGTCAGTGTGACATCCATATTATCTGTCTGACTAGCAGTTGTTTAATCTTGTGAACTATTCAATTCGCTAAGACCTTGTCACTATCATGCCGAGAGAAGCTATCATTGTGACTTTTCTATCACTATGAGTTTTTAAAATATTCCCACTCGAGCAGATCTCTTACCCACTGTTGGTGTCTAAACGTGATCAGGGAGACATGTGGTGAAAGAAGTTCTCGGGGAGAGAATTGGACATTTGGTATGTCTCATACTAACAAGAGAAGTCTTGTCGATAGTTATACACTTGTGGTCATCAGAGTAACTCATATGTTTCAGTATTAATTATTGTCAATATGGAAAGTCTCACCGATAACTACACTTGGAGTAATCGGGATAACATATGGTGGCTCGGTAAGAACTCTTAGTGATAGCGGTAAGTCTTGCTGACAATGCAACATGTGTTTGTTATTGGATGTCCTCGGTATGACTCTTGGTGAAATGTGGTCTCGGGGTAACATGGAGGCTTTTATATGAAGTCTTAGCGATGAACGAAGTCTTGCTGACAATGGAACAATGCGGTGTAACTTGAAGGCATCAGTATGACCTCCTGGCGAAGAGTGATAGTCTCACCGAAGGGAAAGCTGATATCTATGTCACCTTTGAACATCAGTCTGATGTCTCATCGAATAGTGATTGTCTCACCGATGAGAACGCTGAGGTCGATGTGACTTATGAACTTGGTGGAACCTCTTGCCAATAGCAATGACTCTGGGCAACATCGATGGTTGATTCGTGTGGCATTAGGGAGACCCGATTAGTGTCTCACCGACATGCGAATACATTTTGAACGCCTTTAACCGATTGACTATCATACATGGTTTGTCCTCGACCAATCAGGGAGTAGAATGGGAACTGCTAGCAGTTGGACTATTGCGTCCATTACTGAGAGGAAGATCAACAGACCATGGGCATCATGAATATACTCAGAAATTGTAGATGTTGTCTAGTTTGATGGTTGCATGCATAGTTGGATGAATAGTTCGATGAGTGATCAATGAATTTAATTTTGAGTGTATTGTAACTTGAGTGTTCTGTATCAAGGTTGATCATTGTGAATGTTGTTGTAAATTGACATCAAAGTGAAGCCCCTACTCTGTATGTAATTTTTGATATTGTAATACAAATGGGTTTTTCTTGGTGTGGTGGGTTTTTTTCTCCTATAAGGGTTTTCCCACGTAAATTTGGTGTTCATCTGTGTATGTTATATTATATATTTTTGTTATTGCTTTCAATTGTATCTTAATTGTTCTATAATTGAAAATTTTTAAGTATCTCTACGTTCTTCCTTGAGGTTTTGACGTTAGGAGAATTATTTTTGCACCTTACCTTTCCTTACAAGTGGTATCAAAGCCTGGCCAGTTGTGTTATCCTTATGGGTACATTGGGTTTTTTTAGTCAATTTCTATTCAGTAGGAGTCTTGTAGAAGTTTGGTAATTCAAATTATAGCTTAAGATGGCAAGCATGTTAGGAAAGATTGAAATTGAGAAATTCAATGGTAGCAATTTTGAGTTGTGGAAACATAAAATGGAAGATTTGTTGGTTGATCATGATCTTTGGATTGTTGTGTCTGGAACAAAGCCTACAGGCATGAAGCAAGAAGATTGGGAGCTTGCAGATACAAAATCAAAGGGACTAATAAGGCTCTGTATAGCAGACTTTTTTCTTCTAAATGTTCATGAAGAAAATACTGCATCTTCCCTGTGGAAAAGACTGGCATCTATTTATCAAGGAAAGTCCTTGGTGAATAAATTTTATCTAAGGAAGAAGTTGTACTCTTTGAGAATGTAGGAAGGAGGCTCTATTGTTGATCATTTGAATGCATTCAACATGTTGATTGCATAGTTAACATCTATAGGCATGAAGATTGATGAAGAGGATCATTGTATGCTATTATTATGTTATTTGCCAGATTCTTGGGATCACCTAGTGATGGCTATTGGGAGTACGACATCCATTTTTAAGATGGAAGATGTTGTTGCTTCTTTGTTATCAAAAGCGATGAGAAGGAAATCTTCTAAGATGGTGAAGGAGGCTCTTGCTATTAGAGGTAGATCAAAATATAAAGGCAAGAAGAAGGACAAGAAGTCCAAGGTGAAGTGCTAGAATTGTGGGCAGCTTGGTCATGTCCAAAAGGATTGTAAAGAGGAGGAAAAGAAGAAGAAGAAGTATTCTTCCAACAATGATTCTTCTTAGAGTGATGCAGATGCCTTCATTGCAGCCTTAGCTACACAGGCATCTGATGATGTTTGGCTGATTGATTCTAGAGCATCTTTCCATATGACATCTCATAGAGACTGGTTCACGAAGTATGAAAAATACAATGGTGGAAAGGTGTATTTGGCAAGTGATTCATCATTTGAAATAGTTTTCCGTGGAAGAGTTATAATTCAATTCCCTGATGGAAGAGTGAAGGGAATTAATGATGTAATGCATATACCAGGTCTAGCTCAAAAATTACTTTTTGTTAGTATGTTGAATGATATTGGAGTGCAAGTCACATTCTGTGGAAATGGCTGGAAGATAACTAGAGGCTCTATGGTGCTAGCAAGAGGTGCTTGTGTTGGTACCTTGTATAAGCTTGATGCACATGTTGTGCAGAGCAATAGTGTCTCTGCAAAGTCATAGAAAACTACTCATGGAGGAAAAGAGGAAGAAATTCTAATAGTGTAAATTCTATGGAAGTTAAACTTCCAGCAGAAAAGAATATGCTTTGGCATCATAGGCTAGGCCACATTGGTGAGAAAGGTTTTAAAACCATTTTATTCTAGTCCTCACAAATCTTCTAGTTTGCTTGATTATATAAATTATGATGTTTTTGGTCTAGTGAATGTTCCTTCTTTGTCTAAGTCAAGGTACTATATATCGTTCATTGATGATTATTCGAGAAGAAAAATTGTTTATTTTTTGAAAAGTAAATCAAAAGTATTCAGTCGGTTTAAGGAATTTAAAAAGCTTGTAGAAAATCAAACTAGAAGGAAAATAAAATGTTTAAGGATTGATAATGGTAGTGAATTTTGTTCTGATGATTTTGAGAGGTACTCTAAAGATCATGGGATTAAATGACATAAAAATACACCTTACACTCCATAGAAAAATGGAGTTGTAGAAAGGTTCAATAGGACAGTGATGGAAAGAGCATGAAATATGCTAAGCAATGTTGGCTTGGAGGAGAAGTTATGGGCTAAAGCAGTTGCTACAGTATGTTACTTGAGAAACCATTCTCTAAATTCCACTCTTGTTGAGAAAACACCTTTGGAAGCGTGGTCTAGTAAGAAGCCCTCTCTAAGACACATTCGAGTCTTTAGTTGTGAGGCATATGCACATGTGTCGTATGAGAAAAGATCTAAATTGGAGAACAAGGCTATTAAATGTATTTTTATTGGTTATAGTGCTAGAATCAAAGGATACAAGCTATGTAATCCTGATACAAAGAAGGTTATGTACAATAGAAGTGTTATCTTTCATGAGCTAAAGCCTTCTACCTTGGATCTGTCGTCAAATACAAAATCAGAAAACAAAAAGGATGTAGTTGAAATTCCTCTAACACCAAATAAAGAGGAATTGAAAATTCAAAATGTAACTGAAACTGAGGAGAGCTCAAGTAGTTCTGAGAGTTCTGATGAAGAAGAACAACCTCAGCCTCAGCAAGTGAGGAGGTCAACTCGTGAAAGAAATCAACCTGATAGGTATGGGTTTTCTTTGATAGATTCTACTTGTTCCTATGCTTTAATTTCTAGCATTGATGAGCCTAGGACTGTGAAAGAGGAATTTAGAATGCCTGATGCAAACTCTTGGTTGAAAGCCATGAATGAAGAAATGGCATCATTAGAAAAGAATGATACTTGGAGTTTGGTGCCCTTTCCTAAAGGTAGAAAAGTTGTGGGCTACAAATGGGTATTTAAAAGGAAAATTGGTTTAGATGGCAGTGTGGAAAAGTATAAGGTGAGGTTGGTTGCAAAGGGTTATTCCCAGGTAGAGGGAATTGATTATGGGGATATTTTTTCTCCTATATTTAAGCTGATGTCCATTATATTTCTTTTGTCACTTGCAACAGCGTATGACTTAGAGGTCGAACAGATGGATGTGAAGATAATATTTCTTCATGGTGATCTTTAAGAAGAGATTTATATGTCCCAGCCTGAGCACTTTGTGGAAAAAGGTAAAGAAAGATTGGTTTGCAAGTTGAATAAATCTTTGTATGGGTTAAAGTAGTCTCCTAGAATGTGGTACCAGAAGTTTGACACTTTTTTTTTTCATTGGGATTTGTAAGATCAAAATCCGATCATTGTGTGTATTACAAAGCTAAAAGTGGTCAAGTCCCTATTATTGCTCTATATGTTGATGATATGTTGTTTATAGGAAATAGTAAGTTAATGATTTCTGATCTTAAGTCTCAATTGCTTGCAAAGTTCAAAATGAAAGATCTTGGTGCAACAAGGTATATTCTGGGAATGGAAATAACCAGGGATAGGAAGAATAGAAAACTTTGGCTCAATCAGAGTAAGTATATCAACATTGTTCTAGAGAGATTTTGAATGACTGATTACAAGTAGCTAGTTGTTCCAGTTTTGTAGGGAACGAAGCTATCTATTGAAGACTATCGAAAATCTCCTACTAAGATGGAGGACATGACCAGTGTACCTTATACTAGTGTGATTGGTAGTCTTATGTATGCAATGGTCTATACAAGGCCAGACATTGCCCAAGCAGTGGGAGTACTTAGTCGGTTTATGGATAATCCTAGAAGAACACATTGGGATGTTGTGAAAAGGGTATTTAAATATTTGAAGGGCACTTTAGAATATGCTTTGTGTTACCATGGTAGCTTGGTTGAATCATAGAGGACTCTCAGTATTCGAGGATATGTGGATTCTGATTGGGTAGGGGACATTGATAGCAAAAGATCCACTAGTGGATATATTTTCATGTTGAATGGTGGTGCAGTGAGTTGGATGAGTAAGTGATAGGCTGTATTCACTTTGTCCGCTATAGAGGAAAAATACATGGTAGCTACACATGCTTGTAAAGAAGCAATCTAGTTAAAATGTTTGTGTTCTAACATTGCTTTTGATGCAAGGAAAATAACAATTTATTGTGACAGTCAGATTGCTATCTATTTGAAAATGAATCCTACTTTCCATGCTAGGATGAAACATATAGATATACAATACCATTTTGTACGAGATATGGTGGAGGATGGAAAGGTATCATTAGAAAAAGTGGATACTCTAGAGAATGTTGTAGATGCATTGATGAAGCTAGTGAGCACAAACAAGTTTAGGTGGTGTGCCAATTCGATGGGCCTCACTGCCCATGAATTTTAGTAGTTTTATTGTGCTCTGGAGGTGCCTATGTGATCTTCATCAAGTGGGAGATTGTTAGAAACATGTGTCTCAATCTCACAGGCTGAAACCTCTAAAAGAGACAAGTCGATGTGACATCCATATTGTTTGGCCAACTAGTAGTTGTTTAATCTTGTGAAATATTTAGGTCGTTGAGACCTTCTCACTATCATGCTGACAAAAGCTATCATTGTGACTTTTCTATCACTGTGAGTTTTCAAACTCTTCCCACTCGAGCATATCTCTTACCAACTATTGGTGTCTAAAGGTGATCAGGGAGACTTGTGGTGAAATAAGTTTTCAGGGAGAGACTTAGACGTTCGGTATGTCTCATACCAACAAGAGAAGTTTTTCTGATAGTTATACAATTGTGGTCATCAGAGTAACTCATATGTTTCGGTATGAAGTCTTGTCTATATGGAAAGTCTCACCGATAGCTACACTTGTAGCCATCGGGATAACATATGGTTGCTCAGTAAGAACTCTCAATGATAGCAGTAAGTCATTTAGAAAATCCAACATGTGTTTGTTATCAGATGTCCTTTGTATTAATCCTGGTGAAAAGTGGTCTTGGGGTAACATGGAGGCCTCGGTATGAAGTCTTAACGATGAACGAAGTCTTGCTGATAGTGGAACATTATGGTGTAACTTTAAGGCATCAATATGACCTCTTGGCGAAGGGAGATAGTCTCACCAAAGGGAAAGCTAATATCTATGTGACGTTTGAACATCGGTATGATGTCTCATCGAATAGCGATTGTCTCGCCAATGAGAATGCTAAGGTCAATGTGACTTGTGAACTTGGTGGAGCCTCTTGCAGATACCAATGACTCTTGGTGACATCGATGGTTGAGTTGTGTAGCATTAGGGAGACATGGTTAATGTCTCACTGACATGTGAATACATTTTGAATGCCTTTGACTGATTGACTATACAACGTGGTTTGTCCTTGACCAATCAAGGAGTAGAATGGGAACTGCTAATAGTTGGATTGTTGTGGTCATTACTAAGAGGAAGATTGACAGACCATGGGCATCATGGATAAAGAATTGCAGATGTTGTCTAGTTCAATGGTTGCATGCATAGTTGGATGAACAGTTCGATGAGTGATCAATGAATTTAATTCTGAGTGTATTGTAACTTGAGTGTTCTGTAGCAAGGTTGATCATTGTGAATGTTGTTGTAAATTGACATCATAGAGTGAAGCTCATACTCTGAATTTATTTTTTGTTACTATAATACAAAGGGTTTTTTCCCCCATAAGGGTTTTCCCATGTAAATCTAGTGTTCATCTGTGTATGTTGTATTCTCTATTTCTATTATTGTTTTCAAGTGTATCTTCATTGGTTTGTAATTGAAAATTTAAAGGTATATCTGCATTCTTCCATGAGGTTTTGATGTTAGGAGAGTTGTTTCCGCACCTTAGCTTTTCTTACACAATATAGGTGAATACAAAGCTCTTCTTACTAGCCTTATAATGGAATTCCAATGGCATATTACTCACTTGAGAGTCTTTGGTGATTCTCAAGTAGTCATCAAACAAGTCAATGATGAGTTTCTCACAAAATATGATAAGCTACTGCCTTATAAATGCATGGTTGACAACTTCAAAAATTATTTCACATCCATCCAGTTTGATTAGATTCCAAGAGTCCAGAAAAAAGTAGCGGATGCCATGGCTACCATTGGTTCCTTAATTTACATTCCCAAAGACAAAACAGAGTGTGAGTTTCTCATTAAAATAACTATTAATCCCAACTTATGATATCACAAAGAGTGAGATGGTGTGTGACATTTTAGGTCCCGCATCACCATTGTACCATGATATCTTACCTTCATGACAATATCCTACCTCATGATCTCACACAATGAAAGAAAATATTTTATCCAATGAAAATCCCATTACATAATTGTAGGTGATATGCTTTCTCAATGTGGGTATGATGGAACCCTCCTCCGGTGCCCAAATGAGATTGAATCCCATACTACATTAATAGAAGTACATAGTGGTGTATGTGGGTCCCACTCAAACAGCATGGCCCTAGCTAAGAGAATTCTCCGAGTAGGATATTATTGGCCTACATTACAACATGACTCTTGTGAGTTTTTCAAGAAGTGCTTACCATGTCAACAACACACTGATATGATACATGCTCCAGCATAGGATCTGCAACCTCTTGTAGCACTATGGCCCTTCTCTCAGTGAGGTTTCAACCTAATCAACAAGATCTATCCCCCATCATCCAATGGCCATACCTTCATCATTATTGCAACTGAGCACTTCACCAAGTGGGTGAGAGTGATGCCACTCTCACAAATCATAGGTACTCAAATTTTAAAATTTATCCTCTTCCATATTCTCTATAGATATGGAATACCATCTAACATCATCTCCAACAATGGAAATCCTTTCAAGAACCAAGCAATGAAACACCTTTGTGACACTTTCCACATCCAACATCATTGGTCCATGCCTTATTACCCCTAGGTTAATGGTCAGATGGAAGCTACCAATAAAACTCTCATCAGAATCCTTAAAAAGTAGTCAACAATATTGGTTGAGATTGGCACCTTCACATCCATCCTACCCTTTGGGTGTATTGCACTTCCATCTACACCCCTACTAGTTGCACTTCGTATTCTCTCATCTATGGTGTCGAGGCTATCCTGTTGATTGAGGTAGAAATACCATCACTGAGAATATCCTTGAAGAATCTTATCAGTGATGAAGATAGTTGAGTTGCAAACTCAACCAACTAGAGCTCCTTGATCAAAGATGGATCAACACGTATGACCACCTTCAAGCCTATTAGAATCATCTGAAAAGGAGTTACATCAAGAAGTTCCATCCTCAGTAGTTCAACATTGGTTATTTAGTCCTCAATGAGAATCATTGCACTTAGCAGGACCAAGATAAGAAAGGGAAATTTGAAGTGAATTGGCTAGGTCCTTATGACATCACATCCAAGTATGGATCAGGGCCTACAAACTTGCTAGGCCTGAAGGAAAGCCCCTATGCGAGACCATTAACATTATGCACCTCAAGAGGTACTACACTTAAATCAACTGGGGTATTCTATCCTACAAAAATAAAAATAAAACAAAAAAGTAAAAACTTATCAAAAATACAAAAAGTGAAAAATTAGAAAAATCCAAAAATAGTAAAGAGAAATAATTCATCCTATGGTGAAAACCACTATTGGTGGACCCTTGGATTAGTATGTTTGGGGAAAACCTAGTCAAAGGCACCATTCGTAAAGGGCTTAGTCATTATCTACCTTGCATCCTAGTTACTTTATGATTCCATTCATTCTGATCTCATATCTTATCATCCTATCGATCCTATCCTCCCATCTGCATGCATCATCCAGTCACTTGGTATATTTTGGTTGAGCATTGGATGATATTCATCTACTATCTATCATCCTAAGCTTTTATCCTAATTTGAGCATATTTCACCATTCTTGTCATCTTGTCAGTCCTTTGCATCCATCTAGAACCCTTCATCATGTCGGTCTTCATTTAGATCCCATCACATCACATTAGTATTTTTGGTTTTTGTTGAACTACATTTCCCCTGTGCTTTCACATAGGTAGGGTTGATAATTTGATTTTCCCCTGGGGAATTTTTTGTATCTTGTTTTGGTCATCCATCATGGTCCCCATTGTCTCCTTTATGCTCTCATCCCTAGTCAGTCCTTTTTCAAACTACGTTTCCCCTACAATTGCACGTAGGCAAGGTCAATATTTTGATCCACCCCTAGGGCTTTTCTTTACTTTTCTTTTTGTCTTTCTTTGTTGTTAACTTCCATCACTTGTCTTCATCATTCTCTTTCTACTTTTATCCATGTTCTTTTCTTGAACTACGAGGGCTTTGCACTTTCACGTAGGAAAGGCTAATCTATGATCAACCCCCGAGCCCCTAGGTCATTAGGGTGTTTTATTCTTGTGTCTCACATCTTGTGTCATGTTGTCAAGTATGTCCTCATCTAGTTGGTTCTGGATAAATGATATCCACTCGTATCATGAGATTCAATTAGTTTTGGAATCTCCTACGTCATAATCGATCTTTTAGTTTAGTATCCATATTTGGTCTCAATAGGATGCATCCTTCCTAACATACCTCATCAACCCCATCCATCCTCTTGATCCTATGGCAAAGGATGTTTTGAAATTGATTGTAAAATTTTGATACCTTTGGCTTTTGTTTATCATTCGAGGTCTCTAACACAACTTTTCAAGGCCTCCATGATCTAGCATACTATGGTGTGTTTTGATCGGTTAACATAGGGGCATATCTTGATCTTTTTGTTTTGTTGTTGTCTTCTACATTGTCCCACGTGGTACCCACCAAGATCCCTAAGGTCTTGTGTTATGCTAGGGCATCTCTTTGTGCTTGTGGTTATCCTAATACCTAGCCTGACCAAAGTCTTCACAATTTGGGGTGTTGGGATAACCTTCTTGTATACTATGTTTTTTTTATGCATTGGACACTAATTTTTTCTTGGTTTACATACCCCGACACCTGGTGTCTTATGCTATAGCAAAAATCAATGCTCTAAAAATGGAAAATTGCATTAGGATTGCATTTCATGATCAATTCTACTGCATTGCATTAATACCTATGAACTATGTTTTTGGTTGTGCAAACGTTCATCCTTCCATCCCAAATTCTTCCCAAGATACCTATGGGTCATGATAGGTGCAGTCTCACGCCCATCTTCCCTTGATTTTATAATTATTACAGGGAAAGTACTTTCAATTACACTAATAACATGCCTACCATCTACCCACATTACTATGCAACTCCTTATTGACACTCATGTTCATGATGCATTTCATTTCATGTTAGGTCATCTCACTCATATATCACACATCTTTATTTTTTATAAGCTAAAGCAAGCGTGATTGCAAATAAAATTTGTCTACCATCCACACTGCATTTCATTCATCTATTAATGTTTGTAAGGAATATAATTGCATCTCACCCCACATTATAGGTTCATTCCATTATCATCTCATATTTATTTTAAGTTGTTTAGATTAATTATATTTGATTATTCTAATAATCTTAGATTCATTTCATTATCCATTCATTAATCCATATCATTCACACATTTTATACATTGCCACCTGCATCACAAAATTGTCAGATCCCTATCCATAGCATTTATAGTCATAAATCAATCATAAAATCCTACATCATACACTTTATCCATCATATATATCATCTATCTAATCCATGTAAGCATAAACATATATCATCATAATAATATCCATACATCATCTCATAATGATCATCCATAATAAAATCATCCATCATATGTACATCACATAGTGTCAATAAGGGTTGTTGCATATCATATAAAAATAAAATAAAACATCCATCACATAGTCCATAATAATGTCCATCATATAATCAAAATACATATCCATCACATCTATCATCAAATAAAGTATATATACAAGGCTCTAGATCAACTTTGATGTCTATTGGTTTGTACTGTATATTCATCATGTACCTATCCAAACAAGTATATTGTCACCTGTTCTCTCCCCTCTCTACTATGAGTTTCCCACATCTGATCTTTGAGGTGAGTCTAGCACTCCCCCTCTGTGTGGAGGAGTATCTTTCTAGCTAATGTATCCATGGGTACATGTCCCTCCTGACTTGTATGGGGCTCACATATGTGGCCTTACTCAAATGTAGGGAGGTACTTGCTTCTCCTCTAGCACTATTTTATAGTAGTCTTCCATATAATAGCTTGCCTCTTGCATATACTCATCCCATTCCACCACCTAATATCTGACTGCACCTTGCTATCCTCTATATCTATCTCAAGATCCACATATGGATCTCTGCTCTTGTGACCATGTGTCATGTGCCAACCTCAGCTGATCTATATCTACCCCCATCCATGACACCTACTATATAGTCCTATCCCTCTTAGCCTACATAGCCTGTATATGTTCCTTAAATCTATACACCTCTGCCCCTATCTCACCACCCTCACCCTATGCTATTTGTGCTTAAGCCTATATTGCATCTCTCTTTCTGTGTAACCTATTCCTATGCCACCACCACATTCCTCTCCATTTGTAGGGTCAACACTTGTCTTTGTGTCACGTCCCTCTCACTTTGTAGGTTTTGCACTTGTATCCATGCTCCATCCTTCCCACTCTATAGGGTCTACACCTATGTCTGTCTTACATCCCTCCTTTCCTGCAAGGTCTACACTTGGGCCCTCATAGCATCCTCTCCTACATCAACCCCATGCTTAGTCCTCTCTCTTAGGATCCCTTAGTCCTCTCTCTTAGTATCCCTTCCACCTATATCCTCAAATCATTCATATCATTCTCCGCCTCCACCATGGTACCTACTAGTACATGCTCTATCACTTCTTCAGGCTCTCATTGTCCCCTCAACTATAGTATAGTAACCACTACCCCTAGCCTATCTCATTGCCATCTTGAAGCCACCACCTCCTCATGCTCTCTAGATACCTCTCCCTCCAACTAAGTCACTTCTACCCATAGCTATCTCACCTCAGCTCGCAGAACATCCCTCTCTACCTGTATCTCCTCATCACGCTATGACATTGCATTGACTACATCTCTAAAAACCCTCTCGCCCTCTTCCCACCCGTTGGCCACCTCTACTCACAATATGCTCACCTCTACCTCTAGTATGCATCTCACTATCTCTGTATTTGTCATTCTCTACTCGACAATCTATAATCTCACCATGACCCCTCTCAACAGTATAGTCAGATCCTCTACTATTAGTGGTACCATGGCCAATGGGGGAATACCATGAACATCCATATCCATCACCTCTTCCCCTGTCTTATCTCTCTCATCCATCATCTCCACCTCTACCTCAACTCTCTCCTGCTCTGCCTCAATCTCCACCTAGGCTCTCCTATGTGGTCTTCTCATCCTCCTCACCCTCTCTTATTTCCTTGCAACCCTAGCCTCTCCCTATCATCTATCCTATTGACTTGTTGTCTTAGCCTCCACCCTTTCCTCATCTCTCTTATCCATCATCTCCACCTCTTCCTTGATCTCCACCTGGGCTCTCCTCCAATGTCTCCTCCTCCTCCTCACCCTCTCCTATTGCCCTCTGGCACCAACCTCCCCTATCCTCTCTCCTATTGTCTAACTACTCCATTCTCCTCTCAAGCTCCCCTCTGTAGTACCCTCCTCCCCCTCTCCTCTGGCCTGCCATTCATAACTCATCCCCTGGCCTGAACCCAAAGCCCTCCACAATTGGCTCCTTTGGAGTAATTTGTGGGGGTCGATGATGGGTATGCCATAAGGTGTATCAAACTGTCACTAAAGCCTCTCCTTCCCCCTAGTCCTACTTGGGTCGGGTGCTAGCTATAATGTTTCCCAATTATCTCTTACAAACCTTGACTAAATGGGCTCTCCCCATGGCCGCTCTCATGAGATCCGTCAAAATCTCTCTAGGATATGAGGGATGTCATGTGTAACCCCAAATTGTCTTGTCACCCTGTCCAGCCTATGTGCCTCCACAATACATGGCTCCCTCCTGACTATGTAGCACCTGGTGTAAAAATAGCCTTTGTGTCTCTCTTTATCCCTCCTCCATCCAGAAAACTAGGGTGTCATGTACAACCTGCACACTATATTCTCCACCTTGAGGTCATCTAATGTCCTCCTCCGGGTGATCCAACAATAATGGGTTACAATTTTTGGCCAAACTTGACATTAAAATTAGGATTTTTCACCAGACATTCACTTTCTTACACCTATAGCAGCTAAACCATTAAGGTTTTGAAGATCAATCAAACTAGTTATTTGTTATATATTTTGTGTAGATTCTAATTATATTTTTTTTAAAAACATTAAAAATAAATTGTGAATCATTTTATGTAATTTTTAATAACTTTTTTTTTCTACTAATCAGCATTTTTAAAAAGTGATGTTCACTTCGGCGCACATAAATTTTTTTATAGATAGCATACAATTCTGATTTTTAAAATACAAAATTTTCACACCAATATCTAGGGGATGGATATTTTTTCATAATTTTTTGTTACATATTTTTTTTTAAATTAATTTTCCAAGTTAGCGTAATTATAATTTGGACAGAGGTATACTTCGACACGCATAACTTTTTTGTATTCATTTGAATTAACTTATTCTTTTTTATTGGAATAAGGACATCAATACCTAGGCACATGTATTTTTTAGAATTTTTTCTCTATTTTCTATTTTTTGTGTGAAATAAAGAACTTGATGTTCATTGAAAATCCTACATTCACAAGAAATAAAAAATAAATATAATAATCAAATTAAACATATTTAAAATTATACTTTTTAGGAAGCTTATAATAAGGGCTATAGGATTACAAAGCATAAATTTTAAATGAATTCATTTGATCACCCAAAAGGTAAACCAAAAGTTGTTTTTTATCAGCATTTTGATAGGTGTAGAGGAGACTCAATTATAGGTATGGTTTAAATCTAACAATGTTTTATCCAAGGGGGTTTGATCTAAGGGGGTTTGATCAATCCCTCTTTAATCAAAACAATTTAAATGGAGCCTTTAAAGTCATAAATCATTGTATTTTCTAAAAATATGTGATTTCAGGCAAAAATCAGGATGTCCCAAAAAGTGTAACCCATTATTGTGGTAGCACCCCTCCATCTTTCCAGATCCCCAAAGCCCTTGTAGTGCCACACCTAACCATACTCTTCCCCATACTAGTAGGCTATTGGTGTTGTCACATCCTCCTCTCGTGCTCTCACCACTCATGTCCCTGCAACACTAATGTGCTCCGAATCCCATACTTCTAGCAACGTTACCTATGTCATGCTAAGCGCCTCTCGATAACACACATAGTGTAATCCACTAATCACTTTCATGTAGCTCAAGTTGTAGAAATTTCCACTCTGGTCTAGTAACAAAAATCCACTAATTTTCCCACATAGGTATAGTGGTAGTGGTGGCACGCTCAGTGCCAGATGTTTGTCTATGTCCAACCTCTGCCTCTACACAGGAAGGTCATATTGTCTAAACAACACCCATAGGGTATGGTCTAACTCTATTCCCTCTAATGTCATCGTACTCACTAGGTGGCTTGCTATAGGCAAGATCACTATCCACCATACATCCTCCAATGTCATAGTCATCTCCCTTATTGGGAGATGGAAATTCAAATTTTTTGAACTCCAACACTCAATAAGGGTTTTTAGCATTGCCTGATAAACTCTAATGGTAGGGTATCTTAATAAATGTAGCAGTGTTGTCTATGATAGAGCCTCATGGTCTGCTTTGTTCATGGTTGTTATCATCACCTCCAACACCTTTGATCACCTCTCACATGTCCACAAACTATTGAACCACTGCAACCATACTGTATAGTCATCTTATCTTTTCCCTCATCTTCTCCTCTTTTCCATTTCCTGGACCCAAATTATCATTTCATTAATTTACCAAATTTTCCCACATTCATCTTATTTTTCTTGTTTTCAGCCTATTCTTTTCATTTTCTTTTCCTCCTCCCTTGTTCATCCCTTGGGAAAGTATGCCCTTCGATAGGCAAGCCCACCCTGGTCATGAGTGGGCCCACCCTCTAATGGACAAGCCCGCCCTGGCCATGGGCGAGTCCCCCTCGATGAGTGAGCCCACCCTAGCCCATGGGTGAGCCCACCTAGGGCGAACCTTCTTGAGGTGAGCTCACCTAGGAGGTGGGCGAACCTACCTTGGGCTGTAGGTGAGCCTGCCCATGAGGCGGGTGAACTCGCTCCGACCCACAAGTGAGCCTGCCCTAGAGGCAGATGAACGCACCCTGAAGGTGAGAGAACCCACCCTCAAATGGGTGGCTACACCTAGGTGGGGTTTCTCCTCTTCGGGTGGGATCAACCCTCTTTAGGGTGGGGTCACCCTCCTTTTGGTTGGGGTTCCCCCCCTCTAGGTAGAGTTACCCATGTCCCCCCTAATGGTTTTTTTAGGAGGATTTTCCTAATTCCATGGAAAATCCACCCTCCCCTTTTGTCCCTTTTCCCTTTTCAAGCATCTTTTTTTATTTTTCTGGGTGTATTTAGCCTTTAATTAGGAAAATTCACCCTCCTTTCCCTCACCTTTAATAGGTGATTTTTCCTACCCCCTAGGTGAAATAAAAAATTTTCCCCCAACCCATTTTCCTAAACTACCCTAATCACAAAAACCATGTTTTCAAAAAGCATTAAAATTCAAAAATATACAATAAACATTCTTAAAATAACAAAAGGGTTTTGAATCTAACCTGGCGTGCAACTGCATGCTCGTGGAAGAAACATGGTACCTTGTCCCCTCCGTGGATGATGTTGTCATCTATATCATCCGACATCCTCATCTTATCATCTCCTTCCTGTCCTCTTCTCTCTCACTCACTCAAGTACCAGTTGTGTAAATGGGGAATAGTAATTTCTAAAATTACTATATATAACTTTTTCCCTCTATTTAAACTTTTTAAAGTGAAGGGTATTTTTACCCTTTATTTAAACCTCTTTCACTGAACAACTAATCATCTAACTTCCTGGGGCTGCCATATGCAAACCATGTGTCTATTTGACTCTATTCAAAAGACAATCTTGATGGTTTTGCAAGCTCTATCCAACCATACATTTTATTTCCTCATATTGAGAAGTTATCTAAGGCCCCTTTCCCTTCCCCAACGACCTTCTAAAGGGGGCATACCCTACCATTTTCCTCCATTCCTCCATTATGGTCATTCCTTTGCAAGATTGGTGCATCTACTTTCATTTCCCTCCATTTGGGTAGCTTACATAACTCCTCTCATGCTGGGGAATCATTGTTTAGTCACTTCCTCTATAGAATCATCTACATTTTGTTTTTCTTCAAAACATTGTTATTCTAACAATATTTCAAAGAGAGGAAAAATGTAGACATCCAAATTTGACCACTCCCATATGGTCAAATCCACCTCTTTTATCTATTAATTTCATCAATATTAATTAAATAACTTATTTAATTATTATTTCCCCTTTCCATAATGGTCTTAAATTATTTAATTTTATAATTAAATAATTTACCTTTCATCCTCTTTTTAAATTAAATAATACATCAATTTATTTAATTTGGTCATTTAGCCTTTTGAAATTTAAATCAATTTTAAATTTCTTTTTTTCTCTTCATGTCACATCCTCCATAACCTAGTTCTAATCTGGAATAGTCTAATTAGTTGATGATTAGGATGTGCACACCTTTAATCATGATTAATGTCACATCCTCCATATTTTCCACTTGCCTCTAATCCCTCATTAATCTTCTTAATCACTTGTTTGCACAACCTTAATTTAAATCTTTGGCATGTACTCAAAGTCAACCTTTCATAAGTGCTTTGCCTTTTAAGCCTTGACCTCTTCCCCATGTGAATTTAAGATTCACATTTATTCATTCAATGCATTTCTCTTCCTCATGCAAGTTGGAAAATTCTAAATTCCCTTACTTATCACATCAGTCACATGGGACAAAGGCTTCCTTTATAAGGGCCTTGTCTTATCTAAAAGGTACTTTTCAACTTCCTTTATAAGGACCTTGTCTTATCCACAAGGTGCTTCTCAACATGTGAATTTTAAATTCACATTTATTCTCCCAACCACTTTTCCCTTCCAATCATGTGAATTTAAAATTCACATTTATTCTTCCAACTTCTCTCTTCCCGATGATGATGTGAGAGGAATTTTAAAATTCCTTACATGTCAACATCCTTCCCACATAGGGACAAGAAGTTCCTTTTTGAGGAAATTTTCTCCCCATCCCAAGGTACTTGCAAGTACCTCCACCTCACATGTCCCTTTTCCAACTCACTTGTCCTTGTGACATCTCATCCTCCACATGGCAAGATGTGAGGACTTGTGAGTCTTCAACTCACCACAGCCCTTCATCTTGCTCATGTTGGAAAAATCTTCACCATCCATTTCTCTAGAGAGTCTTCTCTTAAAATGGAATATTTTCTCTCAATTGATTCATTCATCACATTCAAGCTCAAGCATTCAAGCACTCATACTCTTGAATTTTGCAAGAATTTTTCATATCCTCCATTGAACTACATGTTTGAAGCTCTCATCACTTACATTTTCATTCATCCATCAAAATATCCACATGGCTCATTGCATTCATCATCTCATCTAGATCATTTTGCATCCATTTTTAGCCCATTTTTCATCAAGGAGCACACATTTATCAACCATCAAAGGGCCAACCAAGGAGCAACTCATACAAGGTATAAATATACTTTTCATCTTTATTTTGTTTGAGTTGAATGTAGCCCAATCTTGAGGTGTTGAAGTGTTATTTGCTTCTTTTTCATTTTGTTTTGCATCTTTTAGGATAGGTAAATAACATTTCTCACATAAGGTATTAAAATTCAAAGTAATCAAAAAGTAATTCCTCTATGAGTATTAAAAACATAAAGAAAACCAAGTTGTTTGTCACTTATTCAACATAATCATTTAAAATTTTAGTCATTTGTGTTACCTCAATCCCTTACATTTTGTCATTTGGTCTTTAAAGTACAACAACTAGTATAATGGTACAAAATTATGAAGAATGTATTAAGTTTAACATATGAAGATAATCTGATCTCTATTGTTGACTGTGAAAATAGCTCTAACAACCACTTCATTAATAGGTTCAGTAGTCACTGCTCTACATTCAAGAACTGTCAAGGAAAATAGCCTCAAGAATAAGGAAAACAAAATAAACAAAAAATTTAAATTGCCAAATGAACATAAAAGTCATTTCACAGTTCAAAATTTTACATTCAAGAAATAAATAAGAATTTTTTTCAAAAAAGTAGCCTCAAGCATAAGGAAAATAAAATAAACAAAAAAATTAAACTTCATTTCACAGTTTAGAATTTTCCATGTGAAGAAATAAATAAGGATCTAACTGTAGGTATTACCACAAAACCAATTACTTCATTTAGCAGATAACAATAGAAATGTATTAGAATGAAATATAACACAAAAAAAGTGATCTCGTCGTGTACACATTCTGATAAAAAAATTCACTAAAATCATGACAATTGAGTGACCTTAAGATTTTGCAAAAAATGTGTCATACTAAACATATTTTATTCTAATATAAATTCCAAACAAAATAGACAAAAATAAATGTATCTAAGAAGTACTTTTGATTGGCATCTATCAATCCACCCTTAGACCTTAAGTACAATTTGGCCAAGTTCAACCAATCAAAATGATAAACAAATTTAGGTTGCAACTTTAATGTGAAAGCATAAATTTTCTATTGGAGGTATTGTACATGTTTCAACATTTAAACCATTGTTGATGTGGAATATGAATCACTCCAACCATGGAAAATAATATGGATCATTGCATCAATTAGAAATTCCATAATTGAATGGAAACTTGTTCAATTACAAATTGAGAATTATTTAATGTTTCACATGGGGTTCTTTGTTTAAAAGAAATCCATGGAATTATGCTTCACAAAAATAACTTGTTTTAAAAAAAATAAACAAAAATGAATGTATGTGAGAAGTACTTTAGATTGGCACCTAATATTGAGGGATTAATTAAATGTGTATTAGAAAAATAATGAAGGGAACTTAAAAAAAACAAGTAGAACTAAAATTCATTATTAATATTTTTGATTAATAAACTAATTAATTTATGGGCATTATATCAATCATAATACAAATCTCATTACTTGTCAAAAACAAAGCAGATGCTAACTGTCACTTTAACCGTCATTGCTAAAAGCATAGCAAAGCAGAATTGTAATGGAAAAATATGCATAGTATAAATGGGTTGTAGAGGTTCCACTTTGTAACTAAGGTAAAAATATAGTTTAGCATAAAATAAAATTCATAAACAAAACCATAGCTAAACAATGAATCACAAAAGAGTAAAAATGCATAAAATAAAGGAAATAGTTTATCAAAAGTCTTCAAGCCTTCCATGATTGACCTTCATTGGACCTTCTCCATTTACTACAATATTATGTTTTCCCTCAAATTTTTAATGAGCAACTATGACTATGAAAAGACCTAAGCAAATATTGAAGGATTTTATCTCAAATGAAACTATACTTAGATTTCTATAAGAAAGAAGAAGTATGTAAGACTAAATTTTAAAGCATGAAATATTAAGAAGTGATGAAGTTAGGAGATGATCAAAGTCCCCAAATGAGGTTGAAATTTCCTTTTTATAAAAACTTCAATTTTAGATGAATGGCTAGGATTGAAATTTTGACAAAGCCTTAAGATCAAAGGCTAAAATTGCATGTGACAACTAACAATTAGGGCTAGGGAAAAATTAGGTTAAAATTTTAAATGAATGGTTGTGATTTGATTTTGGAAAAATAAAATCAAAGGTCAAGAATGCATGTGACAGGAAGATAGTGGGCACAAAAAATAAAGCTATTCGAGAATCGAATAAGAATTTAAAATTATTTGATTCAAGAGGTGATGTTGACCTTTGGAATTAAAAATTAATTTAATTCAAAAGTGGTGGGGCCATGTGATAGTAAATAATTATTTCAAATTATTTACTTGGTGGGAAAATAGAAACTGGACAATTTTAAATAAATGTTTTATTTAAAATTAGAAGAAAAGTCTATATGAAAATTAAATAATTAATACTAATTATTTAATTATGTATGGAATGGATAAGGTGGACAATAATTAAATAAAATCATAGGAATTTATTTAATTATAAAAAGACATAAGGAATTAATGACACATTTAAATAAATAAATAAAGTTTATTTATTTTAATAATCAAGAGGAAATAGTAGACAAATAATAATTAAATAAATTTAGGAATTTATTTAATTATGGAAAGACATAAGAAATTAGCAATGTATTTAAATAAATAAATATAATTTATTTTTAAAAATACTTAGGACAAATAAGAAATATGAATTAATTAAATAATTGAGAATTATTTAATTAATACTTGAATTTGGACTGTAGGGCATAATTTAAATATTTTTATTATGGAGAAGAAATAAAGTCTGCAGGCTTAGGTCAATTTTATGTGTCTACATTTTTCCCTCTTTGTCCTAATGCAGTTTATCGCATTGTGACAAAGAAAAATTCAGTTTAGGATATGCCCTAGCAAAAATAGGATGAGGAAGAATGATGAAGAGGTAGTGGTATGCCCCCTCAAGAGGATAGTCATGTTTAGAGAACACAAGTGGACTCTCAAAATGGATGAAAGAACTAGAAGATGAGGAAAAAAAGGATAGGGGAAAATAAAAAAGGATGATGAGGATGTGGACTAGAAGAAATGTTAGAGCAGAAAAGAGGAATGGTATCATGTAGAAAGAAACCTTCAATATTTTTCCAAAGTACAAATAGGTGTTGCATTAATCATCATTGGGCGGTAAAATGTGATGAATGGAGAAAAAACACCATGGTATGACATAGAACAAGGTGTTCAAAGTCATCCACTTGCAAAAAATAGACAGTGGCAGAAAATGAATGTCCCAACTCATACTAAGGGCTAAGTTTCCCTAGTATTTTTTCCAAGACAATCCACAAATAATAGTCAAAGAAAAGAGTCAAGAGACATTATCTCTCCTCTAAATCCTTCATGGGACATCATCAAGGAACTATTAACCTGACTCATAGATAAATTACAAAAGAAAGATAAGACAAGACAAGCCACAATGTCAACAACTAGTTAGAATGTTTTCCAAAATTTGATTTATTTGATGGTTAATTGACTAAGTGATTGGCGGGTTGATTGTTTGAAAAAGCCTAGTTTCAAGAAAGACACATATCGTATAAGACATTAGTTCTGGTTTTGATCATGTGAACACCTGTATAAGGAAAATGACAATGTTTTGACTAAATGACAATGTCTCGTTTTAGGAAGGACACATCCTATATAAGACATAAGTTGACTGGTTGACTGTTTGACTATTTTGATAGTTTTTTTTGTTTGATTGAGTGATGTTGTTGGATTGTTTTCTTGTTGATGCATGTCTTTGCATTGATGTTTTGATGATTGTTTGTGTCTATGTGGATGATGTTTGATTTATTTTGACTGACATGACAAAACCTCAAGGACTGAGCTAGGTGACCTTGGGGGCTCATCAACAGATGGCCTTTTCTATGTTTAGTCACATAGGAAATGTAGTTTGACAATGACATGGACTGACTAACATAATTGACTTTGACTCTATTTTGGGATTTTTGAGAGTTATTTGGAAGTTTTTATGTTTTTCGGGTATTTTGATTTTTTTTAGATTTTTGAAGTTTATGATTTTTTTGAATTTTTGATTTTTGATTTTTTGGATTTTTGACATGTTATGATTTTTCTGTTTTGAAATGTTTTTTTTTGTATTTTTTCAGGACTTTTTACCATTTTTTTTGTATTTTTTTGAGATGTTTTGGAATGTCAATGGATGACAATTTGTGTAGCCTTTGTGCTAGATACCAATCACAAGGGGGGACCAAGTCTAGGTGGATGTAGGATAGATAAGCAATAATGGATGGAATGGATGTATGTGTAAGAGAGCAAGGATGTGATCCCCAAAGACTATGTCGCATAGGAATAACATGCCCCATTCTAGGTACAAAACTTATGATTTTTCTAGAAAAAGCATATGACAATAGGATAATTATATGATTTTTTGGAAAGATGAGGTATGTCAAGAGATACCAAAAACATGTTTCAATAATTTTCTCCTATATCTTTATCAAGATCAAAAGGAGAATGAACGAACTTAAATATGATAGGTAAGTGTGATGGCTAAAGATGGTAGGATGGATGTAAATGAAATGACATGAAAATCATAGGTTGGATAGATAAGACATTGCCCCCAAGTGTAAGTGACATAGAAGATCAACCTATGCATGATGTCTATTTGCCATTTTTTCATCATGGTAATTATCTAGGGTGCTTCTTTACTAGGTTTTCACCGTTGGATGAAGGGATTTCTCTTTACTTTTTTTTTTTTGACTTTTTGGATAGGAGAAGGGGAATAAGGATAGGAGGGAATCAAGTGTCTAGTTCCATGAAAGGTAATAGTCCCGATATGGATGTCATTGCATGGACCATGTCAAATGTCATTATGCTCATAGAAGTTGGTAAGGAATGGCATCAAAGGGATATGGAGTAGGTAGATGATGGATTATGATGTGAATTATGGAGGAAAATAATGGGTTATGATGTGGATTATGTAGGGAAGATGATAGGGATTGTATAGGACTTATGAAAAAGATGAATGAGTAGGCTTAGCCAAAAGCATGGACCATAGGAAGGTGGTGGGGGAGATATGTAGGATAGTGAGTGAAGGGTGAGGGGATGGAGGTATGTGGAATTTTTGTGAAATGGAAGGGAACCATGACCAATGGTTGCACACATTGTGATAAACATTAAAGATTTTGATGTGGATGGGGTGTAGGAAGCAATGGAGATGTTTTCTTAGGAGGTGGTGGATGTAGTGCTTTTGGTACCCACATAGATTTAGTATTTTTTATGATTTTTGTTTGGCTTGTGGGATGAAAGAATTTGATATTTTTGTATGGAATGACATTGTTTAAGGGATGAAGAGGATGGCTGGGATTTTTGAGAGGTGGATGCCTGATTTGGCATTCATTGTTGTTTAGGGACCCATATCATTTTAGTTTTTGACTTTTCTTTTTGAGGTATGGTTTTGGGTGGATTTTTTAATGTATTTTTCTTTGGTTTGTTGCATTTGTACCCTAAGGGACTAGGACCCTTAGGATTTTTGGTATTATGAAAGGAGGAATCCAAAAGTTTATTTTTGAATCCCATGGGGTGGATGGAATGAGTGGAATCTTTATGTCTACACAATGTGTGCATTTTTTAGTCATGAATAGGATATTTAAGGTATTTATGAATGATTGTGATATTAGGTGTTGGAAGCAATGGTGGAAAAGTGGATGGAGGGATATGCAAAGTTAGAAGAGGTGGGGGTAAATTGGATGGTGGAAGGTGTATGTTCACATGATTTAGACACTTGTAGGATAATGGAGGTGGCATGGCAACATTTGTTTTAGGTGTATAATAAGATTCATGATGGACTGTGGACACATAGGATGCATGGAGGAAATACCAACATCTTGAGATTGGTGTCCTTGGGGTATATATCCAAGGCCATAAGAGCATGGAGGGACTTTGACATGGATGGGATCCAAAATACCTTGTTCATGCAGGTCTAAATCTTTACCTTGGTGGTTCATGTTTTAGAGTATGCAGTGAACAAGGGGACTAGGTGTAGGTGGAACACTATACACAAGTTCTGTATTGGATGGAGAAAATGAAGCAAAGGAAGATAATGATTGTTTTTTTTTCTGAGGAACATTCATTAATGAGGGTGGAAAGAACAATAGGATATGATTGAGGACTTGCAATCGGGTCGATAGTGGGTGATGGAGGATCATTGGGATCTTGATTAGCATTGTGTTCACTTAGATACAAGGTATTTGTTTTATCTTCTACATGTGCTTGGGATGCATATGTCTCATCAAGGGAAATGGATGTTGATGGATCATGGATAGGGTTAGGTAGGGGGTGGATATGAGCAATGGAGGTTTCTTGTTCATGGATAGGTGAAGTGATAGGTTCTTGACCATGGAATGCATAAAGTTGGCTAAGAGGATCATCATGGCCTTCTTGATCATAGGTAAGATCATAGAGGGGAGTTTGATCATAAATAGGACCAAATATGTTATGAGTTGGATCATTAGATGGGCCTAGATCTTGATTAGAATGAGAGGTTAATGTTTCCTCATTCTTAGGATACTGGTCTTGACATAACTCTTGGGTTGCATGAATGGAAGTGGAAAGGGATGACTCTTGAATGGGCTCAACATGTTCTAGATGGTCAACAACATGGAGACATGATGGAGGTTGACTTGGACTTAGTGGGGAAGACTCTTGAATAGGCTCAAGGGAGAGACTACATGATAGGGTTGGAGGAATAGGCATGGTGTTTGAACACTCTTTGGTAGGTTCAAAAAGATGAGTTGGATGACATGGAGATGTTTGATTCCTTCATAGTATCCCTTGGGTCACATCCTTTGTAGGTGGATGGGTGGATTTGGGTAATGCCATAGGTTTACTTTTGAAATATTTGAATTTAGGGAATAGATTTGATGGAGGATTTCATGATGGTGGAGAGGCCAATGGATTAGGACTAGTACATGGTCGCTTAGGGATAGGAATTTGATTGGATGGTGGTATGATAGAGTTATATGGTGCATGAAATATATTGGTGTTCCCCTTGTTAAATGGAACATGAGAATTGAAAGGCTCTTGATTTTGTTGCCAAGGTGGACTTGGGCTCCTATGTTCTTCTTGCGATATGGGTAGATATGTTGATATGGTATTGACATGATAGGTTGATGTGTTAGATTGTCATGATGATGGAGGTGACACATAGGATTGCCATTGAATGTGTTGAGGTTGGAATGGTGTTTGGACTTGTTGTGATATGATTTTTTGTTGTGATAATGATTGATGGGTTGCATAGGATAATGGTTGTTGAGAGGTGGATTGATATGGATAAGAGTTGACATTAGAAGAGGTGTGATAGGCTAATGAAGGGGAAACATGATATGTGGATGGAGGAGGTTGATATGATGATATAGGTGACACATAGGATTGATGTGAAATTTGTGGATGTGGTGATGGGACTTGATGTTGTGCTTGTTGGATTTGACAAGTAACCATGAGGTATTGGGCTTGTGCTATCAGTTATTGCATTTGAGGTGATTGGTTTGTTTGAAGTTTTTTGATCATGTAATGGATTCCTCGAATAATTTTTTGGTTTAAAGGTGATTGGCTTGTTTAAGCTTCAATAAGTATGTGAACGAGATTTTTTTCTATGTCTTCTAATGTTGCCATGGTTTAAAATTATATTGATATGATTAAAGAGATGATGATGATGATGATTAGGATATGATTTGGATGATGTGGAAAGTGTTTAATGGAATTTTGACTTGGGAAATATTAAACACAAGACCTCACATGTAGATGCATAAACAAACACAACAAACACACTAATAAATTTATCTTTAAATATCAAATGTTATGATTAAGTGAACACCTGAATACACATCAACAAGCCTAATGCTAGTCAAGTGGGTATGGCCAATTAGGTCTTGACCTAGGATGCACAAGGTTGAATAGGGATGATTCGAAAGAAAAATCCTGCTAATAAGTTGGGAGAAAGGGGTAACCCACCATTCACCTTCACTTCCCAAAGGTATAAATTTATTTGGGTCTTAGCTAAGAGTGACAAGATTTCAACTCCCAAAGGAGCATATCTTTGGATTCACACTTGATTGAGGTAATCCCTTGGAGGGGTGTGTGCTCCAAGCAAACCTCCTAAGAAAGGTATGACAAAAGTGAACCAAGTGAGGTGTTTTGGAGGACACACACACTTGATTCACACTTGTAATGATTAATTTCCCTTTAGAAAATTGAAATGTGTGTAAAATAGTTCAAGCACTTATTCTTTTTAACCACAAGTCAAGATGTGTGATTGAAGAAAATGGTTCATTTTAACCCAATTTAAATGATGTGACAACAAACAAGATTTATTTTAGACCCCAAAATCCAAATGTGTAATCAAACAAATTGTTCTTTTTAAGCTCCAAATTGAAGTGTGTTGACAAGCAATGATTAGAGATGAAAGATGGAATGTGTGAACCTAGAATTTCTTTAGCTCCAACTTTTTTCCCACTTGATCCAATTTATCCTCTAAAGTATTGTTTTGTTCTACACATTCACAAAACCAACAGAAAAGTAAAAACCCTATCAAGATGATTGATCACTAATATTAGAGGGTTAGCTAGTCAAGAAAAATATGATTTTTTGAAATGTTTTTTGCATCCAAAATGAAAAATAGAGAATAGACCCCTATTTAAATTTCCCGAGCTTTCCAAAAAAGTAAAAAAATCCAAAAAAATTGTTGTTTTGCACCCACTATTAATTTTTTTTATGAAAAATCATAAAAAAATTATTAAAAATTCACAATATGTCCAAAAATGATCATTTGTTTATAGAAGGTGCCCAAAATCATCCCAATTCTGCAAAAAAAACAATTGTGAAAAGATTTGCAATGGTATGTGAGATATAAGCAAATCTTTGTAAAACCCTAATTTTAAAATATCTATTTTTTGTCTAATTATTTTTCATCCAAATAAAAAAGATAATGAAAAGAAACCTCTTGAAATGTGGAGATATTTCTATAAATGTACAAAAATTAAAAAAAATCTCTAATTTTCTCTCAAAATTGAATTTTCATAAAAAATAGGAAACAAATTATAAAAAAATAAAACCAACTCCTAAAAATCTGATTTTTGGACTGATATCTCTTGATATTGTCCCAAAATTATAGAATTTTTTTTGTGAAAATACCTATATCCATTTGAGAGATATGGTCAAATCTTTGAAAACTGGGATTTCATCCAAAAAATGATGCAAAACCTACAACAAAAAGCTAACAAAACCTTCAACAAAAAGGATCCAACTCCAAAATTCCTCAAAATTCCTCAAGATTGCCAGGTTGACCAATTTTATTAGGGATAAAATATTAAGGTTAATGCAATAAAGCATATAAATCAAACCCTAATAAACAATGAAGCACAAATGAGCATAAAGACATAAAGGATAAAACAATATTACCAAATCTTCATGCCATCATTGATTGACCTTAATTGCACCTTCTCCATTTGATGCAATATTATGTTTTCCCTCATATTTTTTATGAGAAACTATGATTATGACAAGAACTAAGCAAATATTGAAAAATTTGATCTAAAATGCAAGTATACTCAAATTTCTACAAGCAAGAAGAAGTATGGAAGCCTAAATTCTGAAGCATGAAGTATGAAGAAGTGATGAAGTCAAGAGATGATCAAAGTTCCCAAATGAGGTTGACATTGTATTTTTATAAAAAAATCCAATTTTAGATGAATGGTCAGGATTGAAAGTTTGACAAAGCCTTGCCCTAAGATCAAAGGTTGAAACTCAATGTGACAACTAGCAATTACTGTTAGGGAAAAAGTAGGCTAAAATTTGAAATGAATGGTTATGATTTGATTTTGGAAAAATCAAATCAAAGGTCAAGAATGCATGTGACAAGAAGATAGTGGGTATGGAAAACGAAGCTGTTGGAGAATCAAATAAGAATTTAAAATTATTTGATTCAAAAGTTGATGTTGACCTTTGGAATTAAAAATTAATTTAACTCAAAAGTGGTGGAGTCATGTGATAGTAAATAATTATTTCAAATTATTTACTTGGTGGGAAAATAGAAAGGGGACAATTTTAAATAAATGCTTTATTTAAAATTAAAAGAAAAGTATTTATGACAATTAAATAATTATTTAATTATGGATTAAAGGGATAAGGTGGACAATAATTAAATAAAATTATAGCAATTTATTTAATTATAGAAAGACATAAGGAATTAATGATGTATTTAAATAAATAAATTAAGTTTTTTTATTTGAATAATGAGGATGAAATAGTAGACAAATAATAATTAAATAAATTTAGGAATTTATTTAATCATGGAAAGACATAAGAAATTAGCGACGGATTTAAATAAAATAAATATAATTTATTTATTTAAATAGCCAAGAAGAATAAGAAATATGAAATAATTAAATAATTGAGAATTATTTAATTAATAGTTGAATTTGGACTATAAGACATAATTTAAATTTTTTAATTATGTTGAGAAGAAATATGGAGAAAAATAAAGTATCCAGGCATAGGTCAATTTTATGTGTCTATACACTTCACTCATGAATTTATCTTTCTCACAATAATAGCACTAGGATTGTTTTTGATTGCTAGTAAATGTAGGATGGAGCACAAGATAGTATATTTAAATTTTGTATATCTTTGTTCCACCATTTACAATAGGTAGCCCATGAAAATCCTATCATCAACAATTTGATAGCCCATATACCTTCCTTGATTTCTTGTATTGGTTTCTTTGCATAATGCAAAAGATACTTTTTTTTCTCTTTTGAGCTTTCCAAGTATTGAAAAGAGCCAAAAAGAAATATGTATTTTAATTTTCTATTTAATTCAATTTGTAAAAATTAGATTTGAATAAAATGTAACTATTGGTTCTCCTTTCATTTCATTTAGGGTTTTTGGTTTTGTAACACAGTTATACATAAAGATGACACATTATCATTTTAATACTTAGTAAAAAGAAATTCTTGTAACATTGCTATAACTAATTTGGGACTCCAAAAAATTTCATATTCTCCATTTAACTCAAACAATTAAACCAATTTAATATCAATTCCACTTAATACACATGAGTTTATGCAACTATAGAGGGTATGTGCAGGATCATCATGGAAAAAATAGGCCCTTAAGTGGCAAATTTATTAGAAAAATCAGAGTTAGGCAACTTGACGAATTTTTTTGAATAAGTTATCTATATTGTTTCAAAAATATATAAGAAGAGAATTTGTAGCAAATTGAATGTAGTTTCTAAACTACTAGGTTTTTAATAAAAAAAAAAAAATCTATTTGGTGAAAATTTAAAATTTCAATGCAGTAGTACTTAAATTTCAAGGAAAAAATAAGTAGGTGTCTTTCAGACCACCCTAACCACAATAAAATGATAATATTTTTTTATAATATTTTAAATATGAGTAGAGAACTCATGTCTGGATGTGATGCATATTTATTTGTAAATTTTTTCCAAGTAAATAATTAATTATGAATTTTTTATTACAAATTTTAAAAAATATAAATTCTTGTATGATTGACCACCTTACCTTGGTCAAAACTTCATGAAATTCAATTTTTTTATTATTAATCCTATAGTATGTGAAGCATAAAATGTAATAACTCTTTCAAATTCAAAAAATGTGATATCATTTGAAAGCTATATATGTTTTTCAATTAGCCTATCAGTCAAGAATTTAGTCATAATTTAAATAGAAAATAAATAATAACTATTTATTAAATTCAAAGTAAAGCTTAATTTATATTGGTGGAAAGTTGAGAATATCCTTTAAAAACTCTTTTTTTTTCATCAATTTTGGGTAAAAAAAAGTTGTCAGCCACATACCCTACACATACCCATCATGTTGCCACTTTTTGTCCCATCAAGATCCTTCACATACCCTAGATTCAAAACCAAAGGTACATGGATTACCTTTAATATTCTTCACATCAACCCTTGGCATATGGGTTGTCTTAGTTAAATCTTGGAATCAATCATTAGGAATAGTAGTTATTGTGACTAAACCCACAACTATTAGAGGACATGAATTACTTGTGTTGGTCCTTACAACTAGTTAAGATTTGAAAAATTTACTACTATTCTTAGTAAATACTATATTTTCCTTAGAAACAAGCTTATACTACATGCCACTTATTTTTTGAGATAGAATGATCTACCAGATTTTATGCTCATATTAATTTTTTTCATCACTTAAAATTTTCTTCACCCTAACACAAGCTAATATCACTTATCAGGAACTAGTATACTCAATTTGACCCAAAAATTAGTGAAAAGAGACATTTTATATGAAACAATCCACATATGCTTGGCTGGACCTAGAGCTACCTCAGTGAAGTACTGTATTCCTTATTCCCATGAATAATATCAACTAAGGATCTAATAATTTTAAGTACATTTGTTGTAAATACCAACTTACTAATGAGATTCTACTTCATCAATAATAATTCAAGTACAATTATATTTCATTTCTCAAAAGTTAATACATTCAATTAAGAATAATAGCCAACTTGGCTAGAGACAATTGATTTTCCTAGTGAAACAACAAAATTAATCTATCCTATAGTTTACTATTAGTAGTACAATTATGGTCAATGCTACAGTTATCTTAGAGCAAGACTTTCAAAATGATAGCACTAAAGATAAGATACAATTAATTTTATAGTTAGTTTATTCATAGGAGTACCCAGTTGCCTGAAAGTTTTCTATTTTTCTGATTTTTGATGTGAATATTGTAGGAATTTATAGGACTAGTGTTATGTCTATCAATCGCTACAACTTTTGAAGGTTTTTCTAAGAAGTTGGAGTGCTCTACAAAAACAAAAGCTAATAATTTGATAGCTTTAGATTTAGTTTATACAAAACAAATAGATTTTTCTGAAAGTTAAGATCTTACTCTTACTCTTAATTTGAACTATAAGATATAATTTTTCTTCAAATAAATTTAGAAAAAAAGGGTTAGGTCACAAGGAAATGAAGAAAATAAGACAAGAAGTTGTATATTGGCAAGAAATGATATGCAGATTTTCTTGTGATTATTGGGCAACGGTTCCATATATAATTTAGTTTTCAGCTATTGATGGATCAAGTTTGAATGTGCTCAGAATATGGCAAGAAAGAAATAACATTCCAAATATATATATTTACCTTTAAAAAATAGATAATATGCAACAAAATTTTTTAAGCAATAGTAAAATCCATTTTACATATCACAATATAAGTATAGTATCTTCCCTTTAGAAAGTTGTGTTTTGTTGTCACTTATTAAAGACTCCTCTTTTGAAAAAGGCTTGCTATGCATTTGGCGATACAAGGTTGTCTATGTATAGAATAAAGGTTTTTTGCATAACTTTTTGATCTTTACAAATTTGGTTTCTTACCTTTTGCTCACTTCTGCCAGTCACCATTTGGAGCCAAGAAGAAAAAAGAGATTAATATATATACTAATAGAATTTTTTTTGTAGGAAACTTCATGACTATAAAATGAAGAAAAAAGGCAGAATGTAAAATTCAAAGAGTGTGGTACACATGAATACTAGAAAGAAGGAAAGTAGATAAACAATCTCAATAGAGCCATAGACTACCATTTTGATAGAAAAATACCCTCAAATTTGTATTAGGTCAATACTAAGGTTATCTTCCAAAGAGAAAAGTCATTGTACATTGTACAAAACCATTATTTCAAAGGAAATGTAAGAAACTTATAAAAGAAACCCTATTATTCCTCACAACACACAATACAATAGAGACATTACTTTGCCATCACCTATTTACAAATATTAGAGGAAAGGATGTTGTCCTTTTGGAGTTCAAGATAAATTTGTTATCATAATCAAGGATTTTAAAGTTCCTTTTTCTCTTACCCAAAATGGGAAATCTCCTAAAAATAATCTAAGAGAGCATATGGCATCAAAGAAAATCAAAGGGTACTACAATGAGGAGAAATTGGTGATTAAAAATTAATACCTCAGCCAAGTTTAGTAGATAGTTCAGAATAGTTGGAATAGTTGGAAAAGCCCTATCCACATTCAAATCATTGAAATGAACCTCAATTTGGAGTAACTCTCTCCCCGCTCTAGTCAAAAATCATTCCAACCATCAAAACTGACTAATAAGAAAACATGATTAGATAATAAAATTAGAGCTTGAAAAGGAGGTTAAAATCAATTTAACAAAAAATCTACCAATTTTGTTTTGCATTCCATAGAGAGAAAAATTGGGAATATCTGAGGTCCTCTTCCTTGACCATGCAAGAAAGGGAAGATGATCTTGAAAATACCACTATTCACTGTGAAAGGCCATGATGACAGAGAAGCACCCTTTTGTTTCAACTACCCCCAACCTCCATATTTTCTACTGGGATACATTTTGGAAAGATAAGGAGATGACAATGAATACAAAATATGGTGAATATTTAGGGTTAGAACCAGTAGGGATACATGTTAATATCATTATGCAACTACTGCTACACCGTGTATGCAAGTGGAGAAGTGAAAAGTGATTGGGATTTATTGACTGCAAAGGAATTGTAATTTAATGTCTTCTCTTCCATAGAGCTATGACAGTCAATGGGAAATCTAGTGGTGGTCCAATCAACTCTACTGATGACCATTCCTAACTACTTGAAAATTTCAAAATTTAATGCAAGAGAAATTAAACCAACAATTGGCAATCACCCAACCTTCTTGCAAGTCGTCTCACTGGTTTTAGACCCTTGGTAGACAAAATGAGCTTGGAAAGCTCAAATAGGGACATGCCTTCGGCATAATAATTAATTCATTTAAAAGAAAAAAAATTGTATTCATGATCATATATAGATAATTAAATTATATCTTTTAGAATTCACAAATGAACCATGGGACCCCTATTAGTGACTGGAATCGTAGGTCCAAATACATTTAACAATATACTATTTCTATCCTGTTACAAATATGATTTAGAAAAAACATTATTTATAATATTATTTCTTGCTTCTTTCTGATTGTTCTTTCTATAAGATTGTTGTTACTATGACAAAAATTTGTTCCTTGTTTCTCCATCTTTAGCCCTCTTTTTCTTTGGTTCCATCCTTGGGTGGATTGCTACTATTTTTTATACCTTTCCTAATGAGTTTCTTCAGATCAAGGTTTAGATATAGTCGTTGATTTGCACTTATTTTCTCCTCTTTGGTGATTTTTGATTTTCCTTTCTCCATCAACCTTTGGTATTTGTGTTTGGAAACCTCCATCGTCAAGGATACTTGCAAGATTAAATTGTACAAAGTGATTCTTCTATTAGACTCACTAAGTACCCTCCTAATGCCTTGGTACTTTCCATAATTCCAATTTTTCCAAAGAAACGACAATATTTTAGTTGTTGGTAATAACCATTACATATTATTTTCTTTTCCTAACCCTACAATTCTTCCAAGAATAATTTATTTTTTTCCTTTTTTCTTTTTCTTCACCATAGCTTGCAATATCAATTAGGAATAGGTTCCATACCTCCTTAGAAAAATAACAATGAAAAAATAAATGAGAGAAGCTTCCAGTTTGCTTATAGATCTCACATATGTTGGTATTTCCTTTTGGATCAAAGTTAGGTATCTTTTGCAGTATGAACATCCATAGAAAACCTAATTTCTTGGGTTCCAAAACATTGTACCATATCTTTAAGAAGAAATTGTTCCAATCATTTTGATTAAGATTAAACTCTAATAGCAATTCAATTGTTCTGAAAGATTAGGGTGGTGCCACAAGCTTGTATATTTCTTTGGCTTTAATTTTTATTAGGTTCTCATTACTTATCCCATCAAGGTCATGGTTATTATTACTATTTTCCTTTTTGTGATTTTGTAATCTTTCCTTCATCTGTTTTATTCTTTCATATGTTCCTTTTTGAGTTAAGGGGATATTAAATTTTAAGAAAATTTCATCTCAACTCGGCAACTTTCCATTGCAGGTTATGTCCTTAAAGGTGGATATACCATTCTTGTTGGAGACTCTGTAGTAGAACACCCTTGAAGGAGAGCTAGGGGCTTATTATTGTGGAATATGTTCCACCAGATAGACCTCAAGGTGAGGATATTGTCTAGATATTTATCCACTAGGAACTAGTTTAGAATGGATTATTTACTCATTTCCAAAGCCTTCCATATGATTTTGAAGGCATTGGACCTTGCAGGTGATATAGGTAATTTTCCAAACAAAAGGTTACACATGGGTAGATTTCTCTAAGATTTGGATTTTTTGGGGACTGCATTCTTTATATAGTTTTTGAACAATATTTTCCATGGTTTATTTCCTCTAAGACTTCTACAAATCCATTTTATTGGAAGGGCTATTTCTTGCTTCTTTAGGTCCTTCAAACATAAGGCCCCCATATTTCTTACAATGCAACAAGTTTCCCACTTGATTGCGTGTCTCTTTTTATTTCCTTTTCCATCTGACCATAGAAGAAACCTTATCCTCTTTTGGATTTCCTCAACTTGGTAGCTATTAAAAATCCACACTAAGGCATCGTAAATGTTGTATGAGGCCAAAAATTTATGGAAAATTTGAGCTCTGTTGACTATTGAAAGGTACTGCTTGTTCCAAGCTTCAAGCTTCTTGATTATTTTTCCTTTCATCCACTCCCACATATCCTTTAGGTTGGGATCAATTGGGAAAGGGACACATAGGTACCTCACCAATTTGTGAGGTCCTCCCCACTGGAATTCATGTTCTTCAAGCCACTCAACCTACTTGTTCTTCTAGGACAATGTGATTGATTTTCCTTTTGATATTTTTTCCACAACAGCTTGATTGAAGAGATCCATTTTTTCCACTAGGTTCAGAAAATTTTCCTTTTCCAACTTTACAAATAGATTTGTATCATCAACAAACTATATGTTAATTAGCTCCTCTTTGTTTGGAAGCCCTTGAACTTATCTCTCTAGTTAAAACTCCTCTATTAGTTCCCCATTTAGCTCAACTTGTATTGTTGCATCATTCATGAGCATTTTTATCATTTGACAAAAGAAATTAGGGAAACTATAAGCCTCTAGCATCATCATTAAGAATGCCCATTAAATTCTATCATATGCTTTTTGAAAATCCAATAGTAACATCCCAACTTCCTAATTGGTGTTTCTACTCCATTCCATGGCTTCCCAACTTGTAATTAGATTTTCTAATATATACTTACCTTTAATAAAACCATTTTGGGTGTTGTTGATTACCCTTGGGAGGATGTTAGTTATCATCCTAGCAATTTTCTTAGCTATCACTTTGTAAGAGACATTGAGCATGGTTATGGGTCTCCATTTTTTAAGGAGAGATCTATTACTTTCTTTAGGAAGCAATTTTATTATTTTCTAGTTTATATCTTTTCCCAGTGAGCCTTTCTCAATGGCCTTAGAATAAAATTGGAGGAGGCCATCACTTATCCAATCATTTTTTTTTTGTAGAATTCTATAGTCAAGCCATTTGCACTAGGCGATTTATCATTACTCATTGACAAGATTGCATTTTCTATTTCTTCATTTGTTAACTACTAATTTATTTTGGAGTATTCTTCCCTAGAGATGTTCTTTGGGATAACCATTTTACACAAGTCTTTTGCTTCCAACCCTTATTGTCCCAAGCATTCTGTGGTACAAATATTTTTATAGAATTAATAGAACCTTTCCTTAATAGCACCTATGACAGATTTTGGGAGCCCAAAATGCTTGCTCTCTTCCTAAGATTTTTCACCTAGAAAGAGAGAGATTTGGGTCCCAAACATGCTTATGTTACATTCAAATTCAATACAATATGGATAGAATAAGGATGCAATATACCTAGATACAATGCTTGAATGCAATAAATGAATGATATTAATTGACTAATGAATAGAAACTAAAGGAAAGTAAATTGTTTGAAAACACATTGTGTATTATAAAATCACCTACAAATGAATATAAAAATGCAACAAAAGTGGATCAAATTGAAAGTGTGCACCTGGAAATTTGATGAGGACTTGAAATTGATGCCAGAATGCTGATGATGCTATTTTTTAGGCCTGGAGGGACTCATTCGCCATTCTAGGTGAATTGGTCCCAGTTCTACAAAACTGAACTGGAGCCCCTTTTACAGAAAAGGGTATCCAAAAATGTAGAAAACCAAAAAAAACCCTGGAGTGGGATTCATTCACCAACCTTGGTGAATTAGTCCACTGTTGAATTTCTAAATAATCAAAGGTTGACTCTAGAGCTTTTGGTCTAGACTTCAGTGTCCTATAGGTGTTCGCTTCTAAAACTATCATATTCAGGCCTGAAAGTGACTTTTTGCTGACATTTTGACTTGAATGATTAAAAGATGACTTGAATGACTTTGAAATATAATCTTCAATGATTCTTAAGCCTCCATGAGTCCTAAATCTGCATAGAAACAAGACAAGAAGGAGAAATTATTGATTGTTAGGGCATGGGGGTTTTCCTTGGTCAAACCTCATTTAGGTAATTAAACCAAAATAATGAAATAAAGGAATGAAGCATGAAAAATGGATTAGATTAGCTTGAAAATGATGATTTATCTTGTACATCAATAGCAATACATGTAAAATCAACCCTTGGATGCTTTAGAATGCTAACTTGAAGACTTCTAAAACCTCAACTTGCTTGACTTGTAATAGAAGATTGATGATGAATTGATAATGAGAGGTATAATAATGAGATAAGATTGATAGATGTATAAAATGAGGATAAAAAAACTTATTTATGGTCAATTGTGCCTTAGTACACAATTATACTACATCACAAGCCAATATGAAGTGAAAATAAACTTTAAATTTCACTTTTCCCTACTTAAGGGTCAAAATATGGGCCAAATAGGACTCATTCACCACACATGGTGAATGGGTGCCACCTGGATGGGACTCATTTTACATGCCTGGTGAATGGGTCCCAAAGGGAAATTTTGACACCTATGAAGCTAAGGAGATAGGAAATAAGGTTTAAAATGTTATCTTGTCAAGAATTTGATCAATTAAAACCTCAAGATGCACAATATGGGTAAATTAAGACTTATCAGTGATGATGTAAATGTTGAATAGGGCTTGGGACATATAAATCAATGTGAAAGTGTGATTTAATACACCTAACAACACTAAAATTAGGTCCATATAGCCTAGAAATGCTCAAGAATCAATTTGAACGTGCAAGACACATTACAACACTTGATTATCATTAATTTTATATTAATAACCTTCTAGATTGATGTAATAATGTTATTAAACATATTTTATAATGTTGAATTATGAATAAATAAGTTAGTTAAGTCTAGAGAAGTGTGAAAGCATCTTACAACACTTTACAACACCTTTACAAGACATCATTAAAAGCATATTATTTTATTTACAAGGGTCCAATACCTAGTGTGGACACATGAAATGTCACACAACACTAGATTAGGGCCTCATTAAGTCCATTTAATCTCATGTTAAGCAACAGGTCCAATTTTTGGTGACACATTTAGCCCACATTTTAGTTAGAGAAACTTGCTTCCTCACACTAAAGTAGCCATTCAAGAGAGATCCACATGTATGCCAATCCCCCAAGATACAAGATCATACAAAGGAAAGGAAGAAAAAGGAATGAGATGGAAAATATTTACTCACTTTGGGGCCACAGAACTTTAGGTTGTCCATGGGGTGAGAAGTCCCAAAACATAAAAAAAAAGGAAAAGAGTAACATACGCTAGTTGGCATGTACTCACAAACACAAAAGTGGCTATGGGGAAAAGTCATGCTCCTGGTTGGACTTCCCACTCAACCATGCCAAAGTTATATATGTTTGATAACTTTAACAAGGAACCACAAAGCCAAGGAAAATGCAAATGGTGGTTTAAGTTTCATAAAATAAGCAAAATAGGATGGCACCACAGGCATGCAAGTTGTGTTATGCAAGGCGGAAAAACAAGTAAGACAACTCCACAGGAATGTAAGTTGTGTTATGAAAGGTGGCCAAATGAGAATATTATATGTAATATTGTTCAAAGGAGTCTTGTTTAGATTATGCAAGGTCAATCACTTAAGGAACATTTTGTCTAATGTCTCCAAGAGAGGACAAAACAAAGAATAGTATATTTGAAACTTAGGGGATGCAGTGTGCTGCATAAAACCACCAAGAGGAATGCAATATGCTAAGAAAGATCACAATTATGAAAGAAATTGCACCTAATTTCATCCACAAAGTGAAAAACACATCATGTAAACAACAAGGCTTCGCTAAGAATGAAAATGAAATAATGGTTATGTATTCCCCCCACTTTAAATGAATTGCTACACATGGTTATTTGACCAATTACTTTAAAATAGAGAAGAGGAAGAAAGCAAGACATGAGAGCTAACTTGGAAAGCTCTATGCCAAGTCATATGTTTCAAAGCTAGGCTACGTAATGTGAAGGGAAATGAAAAGAAAGATAGTATGTCACATGTGAGTCAATCTTATGACATGTCGTCCACATCCCAAGCTTGCTCTTATATATTCATGAAAGGTTAATGACTAGGTCAAAAGATACAACAACAAGTGACATATGAGGACAAGGCTATGAGACCCCTTTTCCCCCACTGAGTGTAGGAAAAAGGTGAGTCTAGAATGGAAGACAATGTTTTTTGGGTTGATATTGGGATATTGCACACCCTACCTTAAAGGTAGGTGTGAAACTCCAATGACTACTAGAATTTGTGTCTAAAAATGAATTGTTTACATATCACTCTTTAGACCATGAGGGTGATATTTTGCAAGGAGGTGTAGAATCTAACGATCCCCAATTATCACAAAAGAGTTTTATTGTAGGTGAAGAGTTAGGACCAACTTGTATAGGTTCAATTTATGATCTAGGAGTGGAAGGATTAGGGGAGTTAGAAGTTCTATGATCAGTCAATGCATAGATTTTCTTATCTGCATCAACCGTGTATATCTTGTTGTTGTATTCAAACTTCATGACATGGTGAAGGGTAGATGGGACTCCTTTCATAGCATGAATCCATGGTCTCCCTAGGATAAGACTATATAGAAGGGGTTCTTGTATGAGATGAATAGAGGTAGGAAACACTACAGTTCTGACCTCAATAGGTAATGTCATCATCCCAAGTGGTTTCCTATTAGCATTGTCAAAGCCATGAATATGAAAATCATTAAGTTGAATGAGCTTTGTGTCCATGCCAAGTTATTTGTAGGCAGTCCATGCTACAAACATTAATTTCTAAGCCATTATCAATGAGAGTGTTCCTAACTAGAGTTTCATTAATGATCACCTTTATTGTCAAGGGATCAGTCTTGTTTTGAATCTCAAGTGGGGGTAATTCATGTTTAAGGAATATGCTTTTTGACTGGGTGGCTTGTGTGGGATGAGGGAAGAATGTTATATGATTTTATTTGTTGTAAGATTGTATCTCTTCCTTCTATATTTCCGACATTTCATGGAAGAGAAGTTTGGCAGTTGGTGCAAGTTGAATGAGCTCTCATACATATATATTAGCAAGAGTCTTTTTAAGATCTTCAACACGAGGTACTTTTTGAGTAAAAGGTAATGGTGTAGGAGTGTTGTGTGGTCCTCTAGATGTTTTAGTCACTAAGTTACAACTCAGTGGCTGAAAAACATTGTTATGAGTAGACTGCATGATGAATTTCAAGATAGCTCATTTTTTTTGTGTTTTTCACTAATGGAAGGTGACTTAGGAATCTCACTAAGTAAAGGAGATCCCACTTTTGTCATCATAACCTCAATTTTTTTGTCTTGATGGGCATGATATGTTGGTGAAGGAGATTCTAAGGCCACTTGATTGTCATTTCCTAAGGAAAGGTTAGCAGTTGAAGGATGTGTGTTGATAGTCATATTTTCTTGCATTATGATATTCTCCCTAGGAGAAGAGTTGTTAGAAGAGCTACAAGCCAAATGGTTTTGACATTAAAAGTTTGGTTCTCCTAAAATAATTTCAATTCTAGTACGGCAATGATCAATGGGTGAATGATTGTGCTCCACAAGTGTTTCCCTAGGAGAAGGGGGATAGCTAAATATTCATAACCTTCTTCAAAGAAAGCATCTACTTCATAACTATGAAAGACACTAGGAAAAGGGAAAATGTTTTTATCATGATTATTTATAGTTAAGTTTTTGTGTTGATCAATGTCTTGTCCACGAAGAGAGGTAAAAGGAGAGAAACAAATTAGATTCTCAACGCTCTCATTGATTGGTTCTTCTAGTACCAAAATATCTTATTTTCCAATAGGAGAGATATTAGGAGAAGAGCAAATATGATCATGAGGAATGGCCAGAGTTGTACTCTCTTGCACAAGAACACTCTCATAGGGAGAGGGTAGAAAATGTTGGTTAACATATCTAACTAGATAAGGTACTAGCATTGTTTGAATAAAATTGTAAAGCACATGTAGCCATTTCATGCAATGTTTCAACAATATGAACAATGTATATGCAAAGGTACAAAACATTCTTATCCAATATATGGAAGATTTGAAGAGTGCAAACAATATACATGCAAGAATGAAAAGCAATTTAACAAAACTTATGCAAAATTTCAGAAATAGAAACATTGAATATGCAAAAGAGAAAAGTACTTTTATCAATGTTATGAAAAATTGTAGAAATGGAAACAACTTCAGATCTAATGATGCTTGGAATTGAAGTGATTGGAAAAATTAATATCTTAAATTGGTGTTTGTGAGATAAATGCATAAAATAAATGCTCCAAAAACCTTCTAGACTTATACTTTGTGATACTAGGAGCCTTAGGAAACACATAAATGAGGTTTCAGGTGTTGTTTCAATCAGTGAAAAATCTGTACAGGGACTGATTCACCATAGATGGAAAATGAGTCCTAGTAGGGGTGTTTTGCAAAATTTTCAAAAATTATGAATGGTTTGTGATGTGTGTGAGGTTGTAAGGTGTAGACTTGAGATAGAGATGCAAAATTTTAGAGATTTTTTAGGAAAATGTATGCAAAAATGCAAGCTAAATGCACTTTTTTCTACTGCAAAAATTTGAAACCAAAAAATGCATGAAATGTATGCTATAGAAATGGAACTAACTAATATATACAACTTAAGGCACCAAAAAAAGGGCTAAATTTTTTTTTCTGAGTTCTAGAAAATGTTGTTTCAAGGGTCAAAATGGACTGATTTTCCCAGGGTGGAGAATGAGTTCTAGTATGGACTTTTTTCATAATTTTCAAAAATTTCAAGCTAATTTTTATGAATTTTGAGAGGCAATACATAGAACTAAAAAACAAAAATGTAGAATTTCAATGAATCTACATGAATTTAGATCAACAAATGAAACCTAAATGCACTTGCAAAATTTGAAACCTAACATTCAAATGAATTCGTGCAAACCCTAATGTAAGATCAATGTAAGCTCGATATAAAATGGACTCCAAAATTAGACAAGAAAGTATTCTAAAAGTTGGGTTCACCAAAATGTGACATAGATTTTGGGAACCCAAAATGCTTGCTCTCTTCCTAAGATTTTTCACCTAGAAAGAGAGAGATTTGGGTCCCAAAAATTCTTATGTTACATTTAAAGTCAATGCAATATGGATAGAATAAGGATGAAATATGCCTATATAAAATGCTTGAATGCACTAAATGAATGATATTAATTGACTAATGAATAGAAACTAAAGGAAAACAAATTGTTTGAAAACATATTATGTATTATAAAATCACCCACAAATGAATAGAAAAATGCAACAAAAATGGATCAGATTGGAAGTGTGCACCTGGAACTTTGATGAGGACTAGAAATTGATGCTAGAATGGTGACGATGGTATTTTTTAGGCCTAGAAGGACTCATTCGCCATTCTAGATGAATCAGTCCCAGTTCTGTAAAACTGAACTAAGCCCGTTTCAGACAAAAGGGTATCCAAAAATGTAGAAAACCAAAACCTGACCTTGGAGTGGGACTGATTCGGTCCACTTTTGAATTTTTGAATATTCAAAGGCTGACTTTGGAGCTTTTGGTCTTTAATTTAGTATCCTATAGGTGTCCACTTCTGAAATTGTCATAATCGGGCCTGAAAGTGACTTTTTATTGATATCTTGACTTGAATGATGAAGAGATGACTTGAATGAATTTGAAATATAATATTCAATGATTCTTATGCCTCCAAGAATCCTAAATTTTCACAAAAACAAGACAAGAAAGATAAATTGTTGATTGTTAGGGCATGGGGGTTTGCCTTGGTCAAACCCCATTTAGGTAATTAAACCAAAATGATGAAATAAAGGAATGAAGCATGGAAAATGGAATAGATTACCTTGAAAATGATGATTGATCTTGGACATCCATAGCAATACATGTAAAATCAACCCTTGGATGCTTTAGAATGCTAACTTGAAGACTTCTAAAACCTCAACTTGCTTGACTTGTAATAGAAGGTGGATGATGAATTCATAATGAGAGGTATAATAATGAGATAAGATTGATAGATGTCTAAAATGAGGATAAAAACACTTATTTATAGTTAATTGTGCCTTAGTACCCAATTAAACTACATCACAGGTCGGCATGAAGTGAAAATAAACTTTAAATTTCACTTTTTCCCACGTAAGGGTCAAAATGGGGGCTAGATAGGACTCATTTTCCACACATGGTGAATGGGTCCCACCTGGATGGGACTCATTCACCATACCTGGCAAATGGGTCCCACAAGGGCCATTCTGACACCTATGAAGCTAAGGAGATAGGAAATAAGGATTAAAATGCTATCTTGTTAGGAATTTGATCAATTAAATCCTCAAGATGCACAATATGGGTCAATTAAGACCTATTAGTGATTATGTAAATATTAAATAGGGCTTGGGACACATAAATCAATGTGAAAGTGTGATTTAATATACCTTACAACACTAAAATTAGGTCCATATATCCTAGAAATGCTCAAAAATCAATGTTAATGTGCAAGACACATTACAATGCCTTATTATCATTAAGTTTACATTAAGAACCTTCTAGATTGACGTAATAATGTTATTAAACATATTTTTATATTTTTTTTGATAAAGGGTAAAATGGGTTTTACAGGGACCCGAAACCACCAAGTTTACAACAAAAGAGAAAGGACAAACAGTCCAACAGACAAAATAGGCTACTCAAAAGATAAAACCAAAAAAAGCAGCAGCCACTCGCAAAAGACCAAGAGGGTCAGACAAAAAACCAACCAAAAGCCAACAAAAAGACCAGTTGCAACTAACCCAGAGTCTTTAGAATAGACTCAGTTTCAGCGTCCAAATTTTGCATGCCCTGAACACCCTTCTTGAAGGTTTGAATCATATGCAGCATAGGAGGGGCCTTCTTCTTCAAATATGACCTGGTCCTCTTAGAAATATCAACATCCTTATCCTGGTTTTTATCATTGACCTCTTCCAGATCAACCACCAAAGACCCCTGTTGAGCTTTGTCCAACTTTTCTATCTTGGCATTGATGATGATTGCATTGTGTCTTGCCATCCTGTTGTTCTACTCAGCTATAGTTTATCAATATTTTACATTTTATCCAGCTCAATTTCAACTCTTCTGTCCATGCCCACTTGGTTCTGGGTTTCTTTTCTGGCACCATGATCATTTCACTCTGCCTCATTCTTGCCAAGTGTAGTAACCTTTACACTCATTTCTTCCAATTTACTTTGAATGGCCTAGTTTTTTATTTTAAGCTTGTTGATTTCATGAAAGATCCATTCCGAAATCCTAAAATGGTCAGCAACATTATTCCTAGCTAAACCCAAGACATCCATAGTGGGTTCCCTTTCAGGGTTGAAGCAAGTTTTAGCAGGGTCGATGGTAACAGGGGAACCAGTTCTAGCATCTCTATCCAACAATGGGGCAGCAAAGGAAGAAGTATTGTTAGCTCCAAAATCCTCAGACTCAGGAGAGTCTTCAAAGTATGACACAAGGTTTTTACCCTTCTTACCCACACTTCTATTTTTAAGGGTAGGACTTATTTGCTTAGGCGTAGAGCAGGCTTTCACAGAATGGGGGTTAAGGATTTTCTTACCAATTCAGACAAAGGAAGGACTAAGGACCATCCTAACTAGGGTCAAATTAGGTAAATTCCCCAAGCAGCTGGGTTTAGTATCATCCTCCTCAGAATCAGGAGGGGCATCCAAATTAGCAGGGGCTGACATATTTTGGTAATGTTCAACAATTAACCTAATCAAACCAATATGCAAAATAGGAAATATTTTTGGATTTTCTTGTGTTCATCCATAATTTTTCTCAAAGAACAGAGAAGATAGTAGGGAAAAGAAACCCTAACCTTGTAGCAAAAATGGTTGAGTAGGGAAAAGTGATAACCATAGACCCTAGTAAAATGACCATCCACAGTAATGTATTCCATGATAACTTGAAGAACTTTCCTCCATAGGGCTTTTATGGTATCGACTTTGAAGTAGCTATTAGAAATTTTTACCAAATTCATTCTTTCCTTCTCTTTCTTCGGAAATATGATGATATCTTCATTAGAGAAAACCTTGTCCCTAAAAAATTTATGTCCATCAGTGGGCATTCCAGTCACTTCTTCTATAAGGTTTTCATCGAGCTCCATTTTCCTACCAAAAAGGGTAAGTTCCCCATTATTCCAATTCTTCTCAAAATGCTCAATAGCCTGTTGATTCGACCCATGGAGTTTTTCTAGAAAAGGGATTAAACCCCCACTTTTAACTTTGTTCTATGGTTTGGTATTTCTAGTATGCATCTCAAAGTTGTCCGGCTCAACTCTTCTCCTGTCTCCACCCATTTTGGCAAGCATAGTGTGGCAGACAATGATGAAATCTTTACTTGAAATGGTCCCGCCAAATCTAAGAACCCACAAAGCTTGCCAGGTAACCTTGTAGATTAAGCAACTAAGCTTGGTCCCATACAATCTGATGATCGTGATGTAATTACCCCATCCTATCATCATTAATGAGGTGACATGCTTCTTGCCCATGATGTGACACATCATTAATGAGGTGACATGCTTCTTGCCCATGATGTGACACATCATTAATGAGGTGATATGCTTCTTGCCCATGATGTAATTTCAGTAGGGCCTAGACATTAACTCCTAATTCACTAATATTTAGCCAAGTGCGTTGTCCTTTGCTCCTAACCCCTTCATTTGTAAAAAAAAATGCCATAGCATTGGCTTATCCATAGGCATGTGAAATATTTATATTATCAAACTTGGCTAAATTCGAGATAACATCATCAATCCAAGAATTAATAGTCCACGAGGGGGGGACCTACCTAAAAGACCATTTATTATATTTTTGGAATCCCCTTAAAGCCAAAGGTTTTTAAAATTTAGAATATGGGCCAAATTTATAATATGAAAAGATCCAGTAACCTCAACTAGGTGACTGGTTTGAGATCCAAGAGGGGTGGCAGTTGCACCTAGAAAGCTACCAAAGGAATCCCTTATGACTCCACCACAACCGGCCACCTCAGGATTACCTTTAGCCACTCCATCGAAGTTTTCTTTGACCCATCCATTGGGCAGAAAAGACCAGCAAGCACCCTCTCTATTCTTCTTAGCTTGTTTATGGACACTAGGAAAATCAAGAATTATATTCCATTCCTTAGCAACCATAAGATCATAGGACGAGTGAGCCACTTTCTTAGAGTTGCTAACCTTCTAGGAAATAGCATTGACATTATCTTTCATAAATCTGATTATTTTGTTAGAAAAAAATCCACCGATGCTTCTTTATCTCTATAAATTATGTTGTTTTGTTCTTTCCAAAGACCCCAAGCAACATGAGGGAAAGAGAAATCCCACAATTTCTAAAGAATAGGATTGTGAATAGGGGCTTTCCATTGAGAGAATAAATCTTCAATAGACAAGGGAAAAACCCAAGATAGATGCCAGAAACAGATGATTTTTCCCCATATTGAGGCAGCAAAAGGGTAGTGAAGAAACAAATGACTCATTGACTCAGCCTCCATCTTGCAAACAAAAAATCTATTTGGTATTTGAAAACCATGCTTGCAGAGGTTGTCAACTGTGAGCACCTTATTTTGGAGAAGGATCTAGAAAAAGATGTTGATTTTAGGGACCAGATGTTTGAACCAAGTCTTTGAACAAAAGGGGGGAGAAGCCTTGAAAGAAGTGAGCCTAGAAAAAGTAGATGAAACAGAATAACTATTTGAGGGATCATCACACCTAATAAGATGATCTTTTGTCTGATCAAGGTAGAGTCTGACAGCCAACAAAGAAGACTGAATAGGAGCAAGAGCCTGACTAACAAGGCACAAATCCACCCAATTTCCATCCACACGATAGTCTTTCACATATGAACCAAAAAGAGCTTTGTAGTTCTTAGCTCATCTGCTAAAGGGATCAATTTTTATAAGGGGCTCATTAAATAGCCATCTATCCTCCTAGAATCTAGTTTGGTTTTTGCTTCTAACCTGCAAACCCACTCCAAGTTCAATAAATTTTCTTCCATTAATCAAATTATTCTAGCAGGTTGAGCCTTTGGGAAGAAGATGGGAATCCTTCAAAATTATAGAGGATCTGTTGCCCTCCACATATTTTCTTGCAAGTATATCAGTCCATTCCCTTGAGGATGAAGATATTCTCCAAATTTTTTTAGCTAGAAGAATCTTGTTAACCATTATGATTTTTCTAAGACCTAAACCTTCGGCCTTTTTTGGTATGCACACAAGATCCCATCCTATTAGAGTCGGTATTTTTTTTTCTTCAACACACGAGTAGAGAAATATTTTTTGAATCTTTTCAATAGCATCCACAAACTTAGTAGGGATTTTGAAGAGGCTTAGAGCATAAATTGGCAAATTCTGAAGAGTAACTTTGAGGAGTTGAAGTTTATCTGCTTTGCTTAATAGAGCTCCTTTCCAACCAGCAAGCTTCTTACTGAACCTCTTGACCAAAGAAATCCAAAAGGATTATGGGGGTTTAAGGCTTAAGGGTAAGCCAAGATAGGTGGTAGGAAAGGACTCCACCCTACAACCAAGGATTCTAGAAATTTTATTTTTTATGTGAACATGAGTGTTGAAGAAGAAAAGAGAGCTTTTATGTTTACTAATCAACTATCCAGATGCCCTCCAATACTCATCCAACAGAGATTTCAAAGTTTTTCCTTCCGAGACAGAATATTTTCCCAAGAGCATGGTATCATCAAAAAATTGTTGATGAGAACAAATCAGATTGCTTGAGGATGGTTTGAGACAAAGAAGGGATCTATTATCAATCAACCTTTTCAAATTCCTACCGAGACTTTCAGCCATAATAGTGAATTAAATAGGAGAAATCAGATATCCTTGTCTTAGACCTCTGGTGCTTTGGAAGAGATTTGTAGGAGAACCATTAACCATTATAGATATAGAAGAAGTAGACACAAGTTGTTCCACCATTTGAAGAACCCTGTTGTAAAACTCAAATGCCTTTAAAATTTTAAACAAGAATTTCACATCAACTCTGTCATAGGCTTTTGAGATATCAAGCTTTAAAAAAAAGCCTTTAGCTTAGATTCAATCAGGGAATGGATATTCTCATACACTATCACATTAGAATCAAGGATCTGTTGGCTAGGAACAAATCCATTCTGTTGAGGTGAAATCAGAGTGGGCAAGAGAGTTAACAGTCTAGAAGTCAAAACCTTCGAGATGATTTTATAGATCGAGTTGCAGAGGCTTATGGATCTGAAAGCCTCAAACTTCACCACTCTAGGATTCTTAGGGATTAAAACTAGAAAAGTAGCATTCAACTCTTTTAGGAGACTTCTAGATCCAAAAAATTCTTTAGTAGCATTCACCACATCTTCTTCGACAATCTCTCAGAACCGTTGGAAGAAAAACATAGGGAACCCATCAGGACCTAGAGCTTTACTCCCTTTAAAGGAGAAAAAATCCTTCTTAACTTCCTCATTGGTAGGAATAGTGGACAATATAAAGTTATTTTCCTGATTGATCACATTAGGTATAGCCTCTAATAAATGATCCTGGTCATTTTAGTTATTTTCTTCATTCTCAAAAAGAAGATTTTTAGAGAATAAGATAGCATGCTTTCTGATGTTCTCCTCCTCTTCCTCATACCTAGTCCCATCTAGTTCAATTTGAGAAATTATGTTGACATCCTGTGTTTTGAGGCTGAAAAATGAAAGTACCTAGTATTTTTATCACTTGCAGATAACCATAAAGCTCTAGATCTTTGTCTCTAGAACTCCTCTTTTCCAATAATATCATGCATCTTAATAAGGATCTCATTCTCTTTTTCCTTAATATCATTCAAATATCCTTCCTTCTGGATTTTTTTTTGAATCTCCCCTAGATCCATCTGAAGATTAGATTTAATCCTGAAAATATTCCCAAAGGACTTTTTTTCCACTTTTTAAGGTTGGATTTAACTTCCCTTAATTTTTTAGCCACTCAAAACATAGCAGTACTGGAGATACTTATATTCCACCATTTCCTAATTTCTTCTTTAAAAGAAGGATGAGAAAGCCACATTTTTTCAAATTTGAATAGATTATTTATCTTCTTCTTTAAAGGCTCCGCAACAAGAATAATAGGGAAGTGGTCAGATCCAATCCTAGAGAGGGCTTTAAGAGAATAATAATAGTTAAAAAACCAATGATTAGAGATTAAAGATCTATCTAATCTAACTTGGATGAGGTCCATTCCCTTTCTGTGATTCAACTAGGTAAAGGAAGCTCCTTGCAAATACAGATCAATCAACGCTTGGTTGTTGATGAAGCTCTAAAGATCCTCTTTACTCTCCGCATTGATCTGGGAACCTCCAAATTTCTCTTCGTTCAGTAAGGGAGTATTAAAGTCTCCCATGACCACCAAAGACTCTATCAAAAATCCTCCTAAAGTAAGACAGCTACATCCAAAAGGATTTTGTGAGACCTTTTCCATTGGGGGCATAGATATTAGATTGGATCTAGCTAAAATTATCCCTAATATGGGTGAATCTGGTAGCAATATGGTTCGTTCGATCCAAAATCGGATCCCCTCTGATTATATGACTATTCCAGAAGGTAACAACACCTCCTGAAGTACCATTCGAGTTGTTTCCATGTGAAATACAATGCTGAAACAGATTCATCTTTTCCACTTTTTCCTTTGACATTTTAGTTTCCTAAATAAGAAGAATATCAGGCTTGTGATCTCTAAGAAAATTGCGTAGAACATCCTACTTGTGGGGATTATTAAGTCCCTTGATATTCCAAAACATGATCTTCATGAGTTACCGGGGGAGTTGAGGCACTCCGGGATGATTCTTTGAAAGCCATCTGCAATATCCTGAAAACTATTATGCTCTCTTGTCCATTTAATAGATTTTTTCCCTCGAGAGTTCTTTGTTGCTCCATAGTCTGCATTTGCTTTTGATCATGTTGAAATTTTTCTTGGGGTTTTATTGTTTGTTTTTCGTTTCCTTTTTCTTAGATAAAACCTCTTCTTTTTTAGTATCTTCTTGACTATCCGTCCCTTTACTTGACTCCCATTCCTTATTAGTAAGAAGTCTTTTCTCCTAGGGTAATGTCTCCATGATGCCATACAAATGAAAGGAAGAATAATTGCTAGAGATTTCAGTAGAATGGTCCTGATTATTGAAGGAGTCCTTAACAAGTTCCAAGGAATTAAGATCTGTAAAGTGATCAACACCCAAAGGAAGAAAGCCTTTAGAAGAAGGGAGAAGAAGAGGGATATTAAGCTCCAAGGACAACCCCTAGATAGGAATATCCTCCAAGCCAGGGTTCCCATCTATTTTTTCAACTAGACTCAGCTCTTGGGATAAGGGGTTAACATCTATACTCTGCTTCTCAACACCAACCATATGATCCTCACTAACTTCATTTTCCTTAGTTGTTAAGGTATTCTCAAAATCATTACGCTGGAGTTCCTGTGGAACCTCACCATTAATACCCATATCCCCATCAGCCTTATTTGAAGTGTTTTGAACATTAGACTCTTTATTCTCAAGGATTTCTCCTTCTGATTTCTTTCGCCATATAGATTTCAAAGAACCAATTGGTTTCTCTTTCTCTTTGGTGGCATTTAATGGACATTTCTTAGCCCAATGCCCAGATTTTCTACATTTGAAACAAATAAAAGGGATAGTTTCAAACTCTATGTCCTGTGACCAGGAACCCAACATCGAATGAATCTCGATTGATGAGGGGAGGTTAGTGTTCTGAGAGACTCCTACGCATATTCTTGCAAATAGAAATCTCTTTCTAGCAGCTGTCATAAAATCAATAGAAAGGAGCTCACCAAAGGAGCTCGCAATACCATAAAAGACACCCTCATTCCAATATTCTAGAGGAAGGCCCCAAAGTCTGACCCATACAAGGAAATTATCAAAAATAAAGTTCATGACATCCAGATTAGAAGACCATTTCTTTAGATCCAAGGGAGATTTCCCTATAACCCATGGACCACCAATTCTAACTGCTAAGATATTCTCTTTGCAAGTGAACTCAAACGCGAAAAATCCCTTTGGGAGAGTTGCTACTGAAACTTTTCTATTATTTCTCCATTTTTTTTAACAAACTCCCTGACCACTTCAATGTTTGGTCTAGGGCCCATAAATTTCCCCACCAGGGTTTTTTCCATTAAAGCAATATTATGATCAATTAAAAATCTGGCACAGAAATAGCAAACTTACCATTTTTAGGGTTAGAGATAATTTTGCACTGGAGGAAAAGATGACTTTCCATTTGGTTTTACCCCAAATAGAGAGGTCCAGGGCTTATGATTGCCTCCAAGGTTGCCAGTGGTCCCCACCACGCCTTTGGATTTTTCATTTTTTTTACCAGTTGGGGAGCCCACAAGATTAGCCATTGGTATATCCTTTCCTCTTGGATCCACTAGGATATTGTTTCAGGAATCTGCATCATATAGAATAGCCTTTCCTTGCTTCTTACTCGATCCCAGTGCGTGTTCCACCTGTCATTTCTTAGATTTTGCCTCGCCTCCATTTCCAACACTTGAATTTTTGCAATTCTTCTTTTCCCGCCTATGCCTGCACTCGTGTGCCTCCATTGTTAGAGTTTGTTTTTAACATATTTTATAATGGTGAATTAGGAAGAAATAAGTTATTTAAGTCCAGAAAAGTGTGAAAGCATCTTACAAAACTTTACAACAACTTTACAAGACATCATTAAAAGCATGTTATTTTATTTGCAAGGGTCCAAGACCTAGTGTGGACACATGAAATTCCTCACAACACTAGTTTAGAGCCTCATTAAGTCTATTTAATATCATGTCAAGAAATGGGTCCAATTTTCGGTGGCACAACACTGAGGTCCTTGGTCATAATCCATTCTTCCTAGATACATCTAATGGGCTCTTTGGCCTCCTTTGATTTGACACATTTGAAGAAGAATTTTGAACCTCTATCCCCCTGGGATAGCTAGTTCATTTTATCTCTCTTTTTAGGCCTTATTCCTTATAGATTTGGAGCCTCCTTAGTTACCCCTTAATGTATATTAACTCATTATTAGCTTCAACACCTTCCAAAGCATTCTGAAACTTCCCTTTAGTTCTAAGCAACACATTTTGGAGTTGATTCTATGCCCTCTTGTTTTCCTTGGCCCTATGCTCATTGATTGTTTGTAAGATTATTTTCCATCTTTTAACATTTAAATTCCATCTATCAATACATTTTATGTCTGCATATAGGCCCCTGTTGATCTCCCTTAATGTGAAGATAGCACTGATGCTATCACCAAGTTTTAGCAACATTGAGTTGAGGATGATTTTTTCTCCCTTTCTTTGATGTCCTTAAACCTCTTTGTTGATACATAATTGGACCATGATGGGGTGACGGTTAAAAAGTGTTCAAGGTTTAACATTTACTCTACTATTAGTCCCTTCAACTTGATCAAAATGAAAGTTGTCTTTGGTAGCATAAAATCTATCGAGTCTATAGTAAGTTCTTCAATTTCCCTATTATGCATTGCACTAGGTATACCAAATAGCATTATTTTATTTTTTTCACCTTCAAGGGGGTCCAAAACTCTTAGGCTATCTTTTATCTTCTACCAGAAGTACCTTTCATTCCCTTTCCACCCCATATCTATCCTTGTTTTATCAGATCAACACTTTCTATCATGGTAAAGTCTCCTCCTATTATGCATGGCATCTTAGGTACCTTGATAAGCCAATCCCATAGCTCACAACTGACTCTATATTCGTTTGGAGCATAAATGGCACATACTCCAAACTTTAGATCCTCCTTTTCTATGTTCATCTAGATAAATCTATTACACGGGGAAGATCCATGATATTTCACCCATTGGCTCAACTTATTAGAAACTAGCAGGGAAATTCCACCTTTTCCTTTCTCATGATTAGAACTATAGCAACTTGAGTCCTTCCAAATAAACCTAGGTTGGTTTGCAAAGTGAACCCTACAACTTTAACTTCATGTAACATTACAATATCGTTAAGATTTTCTTGCATTATGAGCCTTCTTACATTACATTTCTTGTCTAGGGACTCTAGTACCCTAATATTCCATGACATGCAGTTAAGAATCATATTCATCCATATCTTAGGTTTCATCTTTTATACTCATAAACCCTTTAAAGCATATATGTAGTTCTATCCTTCTAGCATTTCCTTGAAGATATTGGATGCACTATTCTTTTATTTCCTATCTTCTTCCCCTCCTTTTTTGTCCCAACATTTTCTTGGCACAAGATTCCTTTTTCATTTCATATTTATTCTCTTGGGTTTCTACCTCTATATCGGCCTCTTGTTTGTCTGAATTCCCCTTATCATCTACAAGCTTCTAAGATTTACTAAGAAATTTCTTTAGTTGTTCTCAATCAGCTTCCTCAAGGGTAATTTCTACATTAATATCATCCCCTCGAGATCTATGATTTGTAGTTGAGGTACTTTTTCCTCAATATTTGAGTTACAATTTACTCTGGTAGAAACATGTTTTTTGTTCTCACCTTCACTGTTGGAGTTAGCATTTTTGTTTCCATTTGACAAATTATTCTAGGGATATTCTTTTATATTAATCTTCCTATTACTAGACTGGTTCGGGCTAGAGGGGGTAGTGCATTTCTAAAATGTATTTTCTAAGACTAACACAATTTCTACCCCACATCCATCCCTCATTAGGGCCCAAATTCTATTTTTTATTTTTTTTATTATCTTCAATACTCTCCATAATTCTATCCATGACAAGCTCTTTAGCATTTTTCTTTTGATTAGGATTAATCTGGTTGATTTCCTTGGGCACCCTTATTGGGCTCTCTCTTAGGATATGGTCTCAAACATGACACTTTTGGTCACGGTCACAGGGGATTAATCTAGCAAGGGCTCCCTGAATGCCTCCTTATTGATAAGGCCATCAAAGAGATTTCGTTTTTCCAAGCACAAGGGTTTCTTCCTCCAGGGAAAGGTCGAGGATTGAATTATCCAATCCTTTGTTGCCCATGGGAAAGTTCTCATCAATGTCAATACAATCATTTTCTTTAGCCTCACCAAGGGTCTCTTCAATAGCTGTATTCATTACGGGGGCATCACTTCCCCTTCGAATATCGTTGTTGGTGTCCATCATGGGGAGATGCGAAGAGCTAGGGTTCACAACAAACCCTTGAACGTTATTATTCTTTTTCCCTTTCCCGTGGCTTCGTAGGATTGAATAATTCTTCTTCATCTGTCCCTCCTTTTTGGAGAGGAAACATGCCTTGATTCCCCTAAGGAGCACAATTTTATATGCCATAATGGAAATTTCAGTTTCTACCTTCACTTCCTCCAAAATATTCACCCTTGGTGAAATCGAAACAAAGAACCTTGTAGCCATGTACAAGAGGGGGTTTCTAGTTTCTTCATTTTTTAGCACCCTCCCAAATTGGTTGACAAGATGAGGGATAAATGACAATAGAAGGAGAGGAAGGTTTTTTTAGGGTAATCCACCGTAGGTAGGCTAAGGCCTCCACCTCATCATAGAGTAGATTCATGGACCAAGAGATAGACCTAAATATCATGTTACTCATAGACCAAAACTATTTCGTAATGAAATTAACTTGCATTTCTTTTGTTTGAAACAACATTAAGAATAATTTTTTTTTATCATTCTATAAAATATTTATTGAATCCCTAGTTTTTTATTCGACACATTACATTACCATTGATAAAAAAAATCCTCGACAGGACCTTATTTATATATATAGCAAAGAAGAATATAGCAATATTCCTATATTTATGCTCTTCACTATTTGTTGCGACAACCATGTCATCATTAGGAATTAGCAGAGTTTTTTTAAGGCACTTGGAGGGATGCTTACCTTCTCCTCTAGGCTGCACTTCTTCAAAGATGGCTCCATCTTCCACATTATGAAGTTCGCTTCTCTCAAAATCACAATCTTGATTTCACATATAATAATGTCTTTGAAGGATTGTCACTTGCCACTCATGTCCTCCACCGCAGTTTTTTTAACACTTGCATCCATGGTTCCTAGGGATCTTCCCCATGATTACCTAGATCTCCCATTGTGGTTGGCCTACATCCACTATAATCAACAATCACAATGGAAGATCCGCGAGGAGATTGAGATGGTTGGAAAATGATGCCCTTGCCCTCAACACACACGGGAGAGCCAAGGTTAACTAAATATGTAAACAATGCATAATGATTATCATACAATGTAATAATGCATAATAATGCACTCTAAACTATTAAACTCTAAAATGACCATGGCAAAAGGAGGGCAACTTGGGGAGGAATTCAAACCCATCGATGGTGTACAACTATCCCAAGGTTTCTGGAGATGCACTCTCTTCCTCGCATTTGCAAAGCCTCCATTTTTAAATATTAGAATAAATATGATCAATAACTTAATTCAAGTCTTTAAGATTAGTATAATAAGTATTATTTATAAATTGATCAGTATATAATTATCCTCCATTTACAACTAAATAAATTTGTAAATAAATTTTACAGAAAAAACATAATGAATTCCTCTTTATGACCTCCTATAAATTTAAAATAAAGATTATATTTACCTTTCATCAAACCCTTAAACTTTTACTAAATATATCAATATAAATAAATGATAATACATCAATATTATTGACGTAAATAAAATAAAATTATAACAAATATGCAAAATATTCAATTTTCTTTTATATAATAATTTTTTCTTTTAAATATATGAAAATGAATTGATCCGCTAATTTTATTGGGGTCCTTTTTCCATATATGATATATGATTAGGAATCGATAATGGTTGTAAGAATTATTAAGATTCCTCGATCTTTCCACTTGTAATCGATGGGCATTGATTTTCCCTCGACAAAGGGAAAGACCAGGACTAAGAAATAACGTGCATTGACTTTTCCCTGCGTAAGATAAAGACCAGGATCAAGAAGGGATGTGCATTGAATTTCCCTCCACAAAGACAGAGACCAACAAAGACAGAGACCAACAAGGGACGTGCATTGATTTTCCATGCACAAAGAGAAAGACCAGGACCTTTTGCAGGCAATGCACTCGAGCTGGCCACTGACGTTCTTACCACTTACTGGCTGCTACTCGAATTGTTCCTGGTTGTCAGTATCATGTAATATCAGAAGCGAAAGCCCATGTCTGGAGATGCCACTATCATGTACTATCAAAAGCGAAAGCCCATGTCTCGAAGTGCGCACTATGAAGCTACTTCGAAATTTTCCTTGACTAAAATTTCCCCCAACATACGGAAAGACCTCGACTAATTTAACTCAATGCATTCTCGTCTTGGCGTGTTATTCAGGTTCTCTCAAACTTCGGAAATTTCCTGCTAGGAAACAACCAAAAAAAAAAAAATCTAATGTCTGCTGTATTTCTACCTTCGCTTAAGTGAGAAAGAAAATAACTTGATAAGCCCTTAAATCTGAAAGAGTTTCGCAAAGATTTCTGCAAACTGAGTCGTTTTACTTTAAATCTATTTTGCAATCATGCTTCGCTCCGCTCTCGCTTTCTTTTATGTATTATCGCCTTTTTGCTTTTGCTTCCTTATTGCACTTCCCTCTTGCATGACAGCATAATTGATTTGAAACAATGATACAAATAAATACACAGTTGAATTCACAAAATTTCATAATTCTCGTGAACTGTGTAAAATTATATCTATTATTGATATTAACTGTCTAATTGTGAAATGAAATCATGCAACAAGAATTCAGAAATTTTTATCTAATTCTCATAGACTGTGGAAAAATCATACCTACTCTTGTCTAATTGTGAAATGAAACATGAAGAAATTGACTATTTAAATTCAGATGACAAGAAGAAAGACCTTCACTCAAGACGAAGAATTCAATTTTTTTTATCTAATTCTTATGGAATGTGAAAAACCCATACCTGCTATTATCTAATTGTGAAATAGAACATGACTATTTAAATTCAGGCGACAAGAAGAAAGACCTTCACTCAAGACGATTGAATGTTCAACGATTGAAAGCATTGCCGGTCGTTTACGTTCTCACATCAATCCATACATCTTCCAACAGACGATTGAATGCATGATTTAGTGGACGATTGAATGGATCTTTCAATTCTAGGGAACATCGAAATCGGAATCCAATGTCGTAGAGTGCGCACTACGAAGTGGCCTTCAAATACTCCTTGAAAGTTTTTTGAATTTTTCTGGACCGCACAACTCTTCTGATTTCTACCAAGTGGCCATCATCGCTATGGTGAGAAAGAAACATACGTTATCCACAATTCTTGAAATGTGAGAGAAATTCTCCAAGCTTTCAACAAAGTGAGCGTGAAATGCAATAATACTTCGCTCAGCTCTCGTTTTCTTTTCATTCATTCTCAGCTATTTGCTTTTACTTCCGCATTGCGCTTCCCTCTCGCATGACGGCGGAATTTTGCTCAAAATCAGAAAGGAAGATCGGAGGAACACCAGTTATGCATTGAGCAACTGGAATGAGTCTCACCAGAATCCATGCGCTTGGAAAGGAATCCCTTGTGATACATTCAACACCGTTACCCCTGTTGATCTCACCGGTGAGTTCATTTCTGGCAACTTGATTTCCGCTATATGCAGCCTACCCAATCTCACAGTCTTGACTCTCCAAGCCAATGCTTTCAACGGTCCCTTCCCACGTGCCCTCTTGCTTTGCAAGCGTTTGCGGAAGCTCGATTTGTCAATGAACCAGTTCGGTGGAACGCTGCCCGCTCATATGTCCCAATTGAGTGAGTTGAGAATCTTGAATTTAGCACATAATGTTTTCAGTGGCTCCGTTCCTGAAACCTTTGGAATGCTGCCAAAACTGGAAGCTCTCTTCCTCCACGAAAATAGTTTGAGTGGGGTATTCACAAAGTTTGTAGGGAATTTGGAGTCTCTAATGAAATTCACGATTTACAATAATCCTCTGCGTCCTGGTGCGATACCGAGAGAGCTTGGCAATTTAAAGCAGCTGCAGCAGTTATCGCTATATAACTGCAGCCTTGAAGGCGAAATTCCGTCTTTCTTGGGCAATTTAACGAAGCTGGAGGACCTGAACATTTCGGAGAATCATCTCTCGGGCGTTATCCCGACTTTCCTGGGCAATCTAACGCAGCTGAGGTCATTGTGTTTGTGGCAGAAATTTCTTTGGGGCGATATCCCGACTTCCTTGGGCAATTTAACTAAGCTAGAGGAGTTGGATGTGTCGCAGAATCATCTGTGTATATATATAATTAAAAAATTCTAAACTAATTTATAAAAATTAAAACTATAAAACATATATATATAACTTCAATGATTATATCCCGACCAGTTTATTGGCTCTCTCAAATTTGAGAGTACTGAATCTCCACTACAACAACTTGTCTTGACGAATTCCCGAGAACATTGGTCAACTAACGGGATTATCGCGTTTGGATCTTTGTGTGAATCAGCTTCAGGGCGCATTTCCTCAAGCAATTGCCAATCTCACAAATCTGAATCTTCTATTTCTGGATTTCCATCTGCTTACAAGGAATATACCTGCGCAGCTCGGGATGCTATCATACTTGAAAACCTTGATCCTGGGTGACAACAAGTTCAATGGTTGTTTGCCCGAGAGTTTGGGTCATACTCCAAATTCTATGAAGTTGACGTGAGGAATAGCGGATTGGAAGGCCCTCTACCAAAGAATCTGTGCATGGGGGTAGTGTTGTATGGCTTCATAACCACTTCAAACAACTTCAACGGTAGTCTGCCTTCGTCATTTGAAGACTGCAGATCTCTACAATTTCTGTACATCGACGACAACCAGCTGAGCGGTGAGATTCCCACGGGTGTATGGGGTGCTGTGAATCTTCACGGAATGTTTTTAAACAACAATATGTTTGAAGGAAAGATTTCACCTGCAATTTGCCCAGCGAAATTGAAGGTAAGCAACAACTGGTTCGAAGGAAGAATCCCTGTGCACAAGTTGGACAGCTGACAAATCTTCTAGTATTTGAAGCCAGCAACAACCGGTTGTCAGGCCCCATTCCCCACGAGCTCACGAGCTTAATTCTGGTAAATATTCTTCAGTTTGATCATAATTCTCTGTCGGATGAAATTCCCAAAGAAGTAATGTCGCTAAAGAAACTCAATCAGCTCAATTTGAGTCACAATCGAGTTACAGGCAAAATCCCTCCATTGTTTTTGAGCGACATCAATAGTCTTGATTTGTCAAACAATTTGCTTTCTGGAGGGGTTCCTCCCGAGTTGGGACTATTGAAATTGGGTGCTTTCAATGTCTCCAACAATATCTTGTCCGGACACATTCCCGACACTTTAGATGATCAGGCTTACAAGGAGAGCTTTCTGTGAAACCCGAGGCTATGCGGCGGCAGGAATTTGTTTCTACCTTCGTGTTCCTCTCCACATAAGTTGCCATCCCAGATTTTGGCTACCATTCTGTTGCCACCTTTACTTATAGTAGCCATGACTTTGGGCTGCATTTGTCTGCGTCGTTCGTCTCTCAGGAAGCCAAGTGGCACGCCATCGTGGAAGATGACGCCATTCCATTCGACAGAAGTGGACGAGACATACATCCTCCGTGTAGAATTCGTTGCAGATCTAAGAAGATAAACTTTATCAAGCACAAAAGAACAAATTTGCACAATCTGATTTCATTCTTATAATAATAATCTGCTTCTCCCTAAGTTGCAGTTATGGGGTGTTGGTGATTAATTACACTTTGCATAAGTTTACTTAGGCTTTATTTAATTCCTAAGTTATAGATTTTATCCTTATCTTTTTGAATTATCTTGTTACTCAAGATAAGATTAGGTTTATGCATCTTTGCTTTTATAAAGAAAATTATCTCTTGTAATTAATTGTACTTTGAATATATCAATTTGCACATCTTTTGTAAATCTCTACTTTTTCGTTTTTCTCTTTTGTGGAAGGTGATTTTTCTGGTTTGCAATTAGATCTTGGTTTCTAACACTCCGCAATTTGAAGCAAAGTAACGTGATTGGATCCGGAGGTGGTGGAAAGGTTTATAAGTTCATTCTGCAGAACGGGCAAGCAGTAGCCATAAAGAAGATCCTAAACATCAGTAGATCAGGAGGGAATTTTACAAGAAAAAGAGAGAAGGAAGAAAATAAAATGGGGAAAGTGGAGGTGGATACTTTGGGGCTCATACAACACACCAACATCTTGAAGCTTTTCTATTGCATTTCAAATGAAGAGTCAGATTTTAAGCTGTTGGTATACGAGTTCAAGCCCAATGGCAGCTTGTTCAACTATTTGCATGGTGGCGTAGGGCCAAAAATCGCAGGGGAATGGTGGATCCATTATCAGATTGCTCTTGGTGCAGCTCGTGGGCTTCGTTATATGCATAATGATTGCTACCCTACAATATTGCACAGGGAAGTGAAATCTAGTAACATCTTGTTGGACGCTGATTTCGAGTCTAAAATTGTAGATTTTGGCATATCCAGAGTGCTTGATAGGCTTGGCAAAGAGCATTCAGTGTCTGGCTATGTGGGCTCCCACGGATATATAGCCCTAGGTACCAAGAGTTTCTCTCCTCAAACTCTAATAAATTTTTTTCCTTCGACAAATTATCTCATGTTTTATTTTTCCTTTGGATATCTAGTGCATAGAATATGTGGATAGGCTAAAGGTGAATGAGAAGAGTGATGTATACAGCTTTAGAGTGGTGATATTAGAGCTTGTTACCTGGATGAAAGCTACAGGTGAGGCAGAATATGGAAAGGACAAAGACATCGTGGATTGGGTGTGCAATACAATATGCCTGTGAGGGGGAGAGATGGAAGTGTTGGATGAGCGCACAGTCGAAGAGAATTGCAAAGAACAAATGTTACGTGTATTGCATGTGGGTTTGGTTTGTACTAACAGAGTGCCAAACCGGTGGCCTTCTATGAGAGAAGTGTTAGAGAGGTTAGAGGCATGCTGCGGGCACAATCATAAGGAGATAGTTGTGCATCTGGAGAGAATTTCAAGTTCCCACTCCAACAGCGAGAACTAAATGGTTTAATTTCCAGATCAACCGAGCTAGATATTTGTTTTACAACTTTCCTCCTGTAATCTTAGATTGTTTTTTCTATGTAAACGAAAAAGCATGAGTATTTAATTTAGGCTTGCAATGTAAGAGTAGTATGATAAGGAAAATTTTCATTGGTTAGATTTTATTTAAGTAAATAAGACCTTGAGAGGTGGTGTTTGTGCTAATATGTAACTTGATTCTATAAAATATAGAGGGAAAAGAGAAAGAATAATAATAGTAGTGATGAACAAGAAAAGAACTACAACTCTGTTTACATATGAAACTTCGAAATCCAGAGAAGTTATACAATAGAATACAAGAATTAAAAAAGTGAGTGATGTTCTTGTATGAAAAATAAAACTACACACTTATAGAAAACATAGCTATTTCTCTCAAAACATAATTGCATTTACAAACGATGGAGTTGTTACTGTCACAAATAAAAATAGAGTCAAACATATCTACTGTTGATTCTCCTATCTACACTTCCAAGCACACATATATATTCATCATATTAATCACTACTCTTCAAAACATAGATGAAGTCCTCCATTATAGAGCATTATTGAGCATGGTTTATGTATGGGTTGTTGTCAAATAATAAATATGATAATTAAAAGAGCAACAAATGAAGATAAGGACAAGCAATTCTTAAATAAAGGTAATGTATATTAAATACTACCTATCACACCCTATCTAATTGCTTGAGGATAGACATGTGAGTGTAGTAACTATGGTGGTTGTGATTACATTTCACTCCCCCTTAATTGCAATTTCCACCATTTACTATGCCCAAATAGTCTCATAGATATTGAAAGCTTTCTTTTCCCAATGGCTTGGTAAAAAAATTTGCATACTGATCTTCAGACTTGCAATATTCCAAATAAATTTCTCCATTATGAATTAACTATCTGATGAAATGGTATCTAGTGTCTATATGGTTACTCCTTTTGTGAAATATATATTCTTGGATAATGAAATCACTAAATTATTTTCAGAGAAAATATTTGTTTTTGAAAAGGAAAAAATAGGCTTTACAGGGACCTGGAACCACAAAGTTTAAACATACAAAGATAGAGCAAAAAAAGTCGAAGAGAATAAACAGTTGTCCCAAAAAGAAAAGATAGCAACAGAGAGACAATAGGGTCCAAAAAAGGACTGCCAAAAAGCCAGAGAAAACAACAACAACACTACTCCATGAAGTTCAAAAACTCCTCGGCTTCCTTTTCAACTTCACTCATTTCCTATATTCCTTGCTTGAGTATTTGAACCATTTGTGAAGAAGCAGGGACCTTCCTCTTCATGTTAGCCTAGGTGCAAGTCGAAATCCCTTCACCAACATCTCTACTACAACCTCTGTCTGCATCCAAATCCACGAACAACAAGCCATTTTGATTTTTTTTCAACTTTTCCACCATAGCATTAATGATAATGGTATAATGCCTGGCAATTTTGTGATTATGCTCCACAGTGGCCCTGATATTTTAGCCAATCTTGGACATGTTGCTCTCTAGCCTAGACAATCTTTCCTCCTAAAACTGTTGTCTTTTCTCCATTAAGGGGGGGTTCTGTCCATCATTCTCCTTACGGCTACTATTCACCTTCTGCTCCAACTCCATGACTCTGTTGCGGAGATCTATATTATGGCCATTCAAATCACAGACTTCCTTATGGGCCCTCTTAAGAATAGTGAAAAGGCCATCAGCACTATTTTCTGCCATACTCATTATGTCATCAGACCTAAAGTTATTCAGGGCATAATTAATTTCATCCTGATTAGGGGATCTTTTAGGGGCATTCACAAATCTTCTAGACGCAGGGGCACTAGGGACTAACTCCTTACTAGCCATAGGATTTTTAGAATGAATTTCCAAAGAATTCCCAAAGTACGAAACCAATTTCATAATCGAGGCACCTTTAAACCCAAAAACCAAACCCGGGGTAGCGCAACTAGGCAAAGGCTGGGGATTAAGACAAGACGGTGAAGCATAACCCCGTATAGGGCAACCAAGCAAAGGCTGTGGGTTAAGACAAGTAGGCAGAGCAGAACCCTCAAGGACATTCTGGCAAGAAAGGGATTGAGGGTCATTGGTTTTAGTACCATCATGAACAAAAGAAAAAGGGGCCAGAGGATCATTCTCCCTACTACTTTCTATGTCCTCATCATCCAACTCTTTAGCAGCAACATTTTTAGACAAAGCGGGTAAGTTTTGGAAATGCTCATAGATGAGACTGACAAGACCAGGGTGAATAATAGAAGTCTGCCTAGGGTTTCTTTGAACGTCATCAAGGAAATTCTTTAGAGATGAGAATAAATAGAAAGGAAAAGAGATATGTACCTTGTGATGAAAGTGGTTCAAAATGGCAAAGTGATAACCATACGCCTTGGTGAAGCACCCATCAACCGTGATATACTCCATGATAACTCTCAAAACTTTCCTCTAGATTGATTTAATTGAATCCACATCAAAGTAGCTATTAGAAACCTTAACTAGCTTAGCCTTCTCCTTATCTTTCTTAGGAAATCTGATGACTGCTTCATTAGAGAACCGGCGGTCTTGATAAAATTTCACACCCTCAATCGAAAGACTAGTAATCTCACCAATGATTTGCTCATTCAGCTTAACATTTCTACCAAACAACACAATCTCACCATTTTTCCAATTTTTGGCGAAATAGTCTAGCATCATCTCATCAGTACCATGGAGCTTTTCCAAGAAAGGGACTAAACCTCCCTTTTCAATCTTTTCCAAGCTTTAACATTCTTCCTGTGCTCTTGAATGTTGCTTGGCTCAACACATTTTCTCTCTCCCCCCATCTTCAAAGCTTTGCTATGCCAATCCCTACAGTTGCTCTGGGTCTCGTATGAGCTTATTTTCCCAGACACCCAAAAAGTGTGCCAAAAATGCTTCTCGAAAAGGAAAATGACGTTGGTCCCATCAAATCTAATGAAATCGACGTACTCAATCTTTATTTGCTTCATCATGGTGAAGACAACCTTCTCTTCCATGTATAGAATCATAATAGATTAGAGCTTTAAACTCAAAATGGAGGTAATCATTCTTCCTCCACGTGTTTTCCCCACCCCTCTTGACCCCTTCATTGGCAAAGTAATCCACCACCTTATTGGCTTCTCTGTAGGCATGGGAGACTTTCACTTTGTCAAATTTACTTAATATAGCAATTATATCTTTGATCCACTTTTTGATGGTCCACGAAGGGGGGGATAACCCAAGAATGCAATCTATTATGTTCTTTGAGTCCCCCTCCAACCAAAGACATTTCATATTCATATTGAAAGCCAAGTTAACCACATGATAAGCCCCAACAACTTCCACAACATGATTAGTTTGGGTGCCAATGTCCACAGCAAAAGCCACAATAAAAGCCCCCACATTGTTGCTTAAAACACACCCTCTGCCAGCTTTCCCAGGGTTTCCTTTATCAGCACCATCAAAATTGGCTTTCACCCAACCAAAAGGTGGCAAAGTCTAGCTGACATTCTCTCTACCACAGTGGGACAGCGTGGGGACTTTTAAAACAACTAATTTTGAATTCCACTTTTTGGCTATAGCAATATCATAGCGGGACCAAGTAGCTTTATCAACCATTTTTCTAGGGAATAAAGATAAATTTTCCTTTATAGCCCTAACAATTTTTTCGTACAAGTCCCCCTCCAACATCTCTTTTTCCCTAAACAATTTGTTGTTCCTTTCCTTCCAGATACACCATGAGACAAAAGGTAGAACAAAAGACCAGAGCCTGCGCACAAAAGGATTTTTTGAAGGAGCTTTCCATTGCAAGAAAAAATATTCAACCAAAGCAGGGGAAACCCAAACCACATCAAGATGCACAAGAATTTTTCCCTAGATATGCGACACATAAGGACAATGAAGAAAAAGATGATTAACAAACTCAGTATCATTCCTGCACATGTAGCATCTGTTAAGTAACTAGATTCCTCTCTTACGAAGATTTTTCAAAGGGAGAATTTTGTTCTGTAGCATGATCCAGTAAAAAAATATTGATTTTAGGAATCAAAGAGTTAATCCAAGCTTTAGCCCAGAAGGGCGGGAACTCCTACGGACTAACCATCAAAGAAGTAGCGGAAGAAACTGAAAAAATGCTAGACGAATTGTCTATCCAAACCACAAGATCATCCACTTGGTGTTGAGCCAATCTAAGGGCCCTGAAGGAAGACTAAATTAGGCATAGATCCATACTTATATCCCTCAAACCAACCCAGCCCCTGTTCCTCCAGTAATCTTTGACCAAGACCCCAAATACCCTTTTGCAATCATTCATCCATATACTGAAATTCTCAATTCTAATTAGAGGATCCTTGAAAAGCCATATGTCTTCCCAAAATCTAACATTATTTCCTTTTCCAACAATCCATCCAATCCCCATCTCTAGCAACTTTCTACCACTACTCATATCATTCCAGCAGACAGACCCACGAGGTAGAAGAGAAGAAGTAATAACATCATTAAGAGACTCACAGTTGCTAAAGTATTTGGATTTTAAGGTCTCTTGCCATTCCCCTCTCAAAGTAAGAGATCTCCAGAGCTGTTTAGCAAGAAGGGAAAAATTCAACATTTTAATTTTTCTTAAGCCTAGACCACCTCTCGATTTAGGTCTGCAAACTAGGTCCCACCCAACAAGTGGGATTCTCTTCTTATCCTCTACACCAGACCAGAGAAACCTTTTCTGAATTTTTTCAATAGTCTTAGCATATCTAGCAGGAGTTTTAAATAAATTGAGCACATACATAGGTAAATTTTGCAAAGAGGCTTTAAGGAGCTGGATTTTTCCAGCTTGACTAAGAAGTGCTCCTTTCCAACCCGACAACTTCTTATTGAATTTTTCAACCAAAGAGATCCAAAAAAATTCCAAAGGTTTAAAGCATAGAGGCAAACCAAGATAGGTTGATGGTAAAGGCTCAATCCAAGCAAGTTTAATTTGTCTATGATCAGGAGTGTTGAAGAAGAAAATTGAACTCTTAGCCCTATTAACAACTTGCCCAGAGGCAGATTCATAAAGATTTAGGATCTTTTTGAAATTCATAGCTTCAGTCACAGTGGATCTTCCCATAAGAATGGTATCATCAACAAATTGCTGGTGGGAACAAGTTAGAAGAGAAGAGGAAGGTCTTAGAGCAACAAGGGATCTCTGATCAATAAGATTTTTAATATTTCTTCCCAAACACTCAACCACAATTGTAAACAGAATTGGAGAGATAGGATCACCCTGTCTGAGACCTCTAGAAGTTTGAAAAAACCTCGAAGGCAACCCATTTACAATGACAGAGGTAGTAACCGTCGAAAAAAGCTGATTCATCAAATCTATCAACACTCTTCTCATCCAAATTGCCTGACATGTTTCTCCTGTTGTTTCTACATACTCTGCTTTTGTTGATGAAAGAGTGACAATGGGTTGTTTCTTGGATGCCTCTGATAATTCACCTGTTCCAAAATGAAATACATAAGCATATGTACACTTCATGTCATTAATGCTACTTGCATAATCATGATGTGTATATTCTATGAGTTTGAATTCATTTAACCTTGAATATTTAATTCCATAATTTATTGTCCTACTTACATATCTCAAGATCCTTTTTACTACTTAGCAATGAACCTTGAAATAAAACTCACACCATATACTATCTTTGGCCTTGTGGCAATCATGTACATTAGATTATCAACAAGTCTTTTATACAAAGTTAGTTCCACATTTGATCCCTTGTCATCTTTACTTACCTTCAAACCTATCACAATTGGTATTGGTGCTAACTTATAATTCATCATATTGAACCTTTTCAAAACATCATTGGCATATTTGACTTGTGAGATGAATATACCATTCTCATTTTTATTTACCTCAATATCAAAAAGTACTTTATAAGGCCCAAATCAATCATTTCAAATTCTTTTTCATAGCTCCTTTGAATAAGTCAATTGATAAATCACCTTTGAATATCAAGTCATCAACATAGAAACACATAATTCAAAGTTGACCTTAATTCATCTTTGTGTATAATTTAGGCTTGATTTTGCATCTGTTGAAGCCATTCTATAAGAAATAAGAATCAATTCTACTATACCATGATCTAGGAGCTTCCTTGGGTCCATAGAGTTATTTTTTGTGTCCATTTGCACCTTATCTTCACGGCCTAAAATATAATATTCTAGTGGTTGCTCCACATCAGGGATAACTTTAAGAAAACTCCCCCTCAGCGAAGGTGTAAAATCCTAGCGAATATTTCCTTTTATTTGGAAAAAATATATTAATTTTCCTGGAAAATCTATGCACATTATTAAAAGAAATTTGTAAAATCTTGGCAAATCTTAATGAATAATTGGTAAAAATAATATTCAGAATGGCGAATCCTAGCGAATAATGACTAAAAAGATTAATTAAAATGGAAAATCTCTCCTTTTAAAATTTTCTAATGATTATTGATTTACAATAGCAATGTAAAATCAATAAATGAAATTGTGCCATGTGTTGATGCATCACTCATCCATCAGCTTTGACTATCACACCAAACTATTGGTGGTTCCTTGTGGTCTCCACCAAGAAACGTGTACACCACTTGTGCAATTTTGGAGAATCAAGATGGGAATCTACAATATTCGCAACAAGTCTCTCGAAAAAGACTTAAATATTTAACTCCCAACCTCCAATGGTCATCACATCCGTTGACATCCAAGTCATTGTTGTACGTGGTCATCACCACCCGTGTAGACCAGTCCCACCATCCATCGGCTTGTCACCCAGTCAGAGAAACCACAAACTTCACAACCTCTAGTCAAAGGTTAGGAAACTCCAAGACGTTGTGACAATAAAGAAGATTGACCAGTTGGGAAGTTCAGAAATTTCTAAACAACGTGACAAGGTTCAAAGGTTAGAGAAGTCAGTGATCCCTTAACCAACACACTGTCGCCTGATTTCAAACTTCCAAAACCCCACGACATAGGTTACAAGGTTCAAGTTTTGGGTGATAGGCTAACAATGAAGACCATTGATTAGCTTTTTAATCAAATGGTTGCAGATTGATTCTGCAACCAAATACGCATGTTCCTTTTAAAGCCTTGTTGAGGCCCAAAATATTTTTTTGACCACATGATTAGGTTTAATCGTCTGGACCAAAACAAGTTCCGAGCCTCAACAAGCCTTTTAAAAGGAACGTGTGTATTAGGGAACGAAATCAACCTATGGCCATCTAATTAAAAATATAATCAATGATTCAATGACAATAAATAAAAGCTCTATTCAAGGGTAAAGCATCCCTAAAATTAAATGCTAATTTATTATTGTGGCGATATTGCCCTGAAATTAATGGTAGTAATATAATATTATTGGTGAATTTAATTAATATTTCTAATTATAGTATAAACTACTCATAAATCAGTTCTAATGACACATCATTTATAGAGGTGAATTAATTGAGACAAAATTTTATTTTGTATAAACCTAGCAATTCAACATCCTTTTTAGCTTGTACTATTAACCATTTCTGGAAGTCCTAATTTCAATTATTCACCAATTGGTAAAGATTCGCCACTAAAGTTTTCCTTGCTCCACATATACTTCTAAGAAATCATTCAAAAATATAGATTTGACATCCATTTGATATACTAGTCACTTGTTCTAAGCTTCAATTGTCAATATTGTTCTCACTTTGTCCAAATGAGCTACTAGAGAAAATGTTTCATTGTAGTCAAATTCAAGTTGTTCTAAAAAACCATTTACTATTGATTAATAGAAAAAGTAGGGTTTACCACTATGAATGAACAAGTTGAAAAACCACTAATTTATTTTTCTTATTAAAACACTCAATTATGAGGGGAAAAATATGTAAATAACAATAAAAAATGTTACCTAACTATTATAGAAACTATGGGGGAAGTTTTTTAGAGCATTAAAAGATATGTACTTAGACGAAAAGTTGTTTTTAAGCTACAAAGGACTCATTCACCTTCAGTGGCGAATGGGTACCTGTTAGGGTTTCTAAAACTAAGATCGGGGTCCTATTCCTTGATGTATGCACTCTCAAATTCCCTGTTATCAACTTTTGAAAGTATGTAGAAAATTCTATAGCTTTGATTCCTTGATTTTTGACTTTGAATGACAAGTTTGGTAACTTGACAACTTTGAAAATTTTGCTTCAAATTTGCTCCACTTGATCTTTAACCTATAAAACTACAATTACACATTCAAATGTACACAAATTTATTTTTTTAAGTGAATAGGGGTTTGCCTCAATCAAAACTCTTGTGGGTAATCAAACCAAATGATGAAATAAAGGAATGAAGATGAAACATGAAATATGCAATTGATGTCACCTTGGATGATGCCTTGTGACACAAATTTGTAGACTAACATGTAGTGGTTATGAAGAATGTAGATATTGGATCCTTGAATATGAGATGAACAATGGTTGCAAGTAGATCTTCAATGCTACATCCACCTCTCTAGCTCAACAACAAGAATGAATGCTTCAAACCGTTGACATGATATGATCTTGAATTGCTGCAATAAAATTTTGAAATCTTCCTTGAAATGCCTTATGAAAGCTCTTCTAATGCACTTGTTAACTTCAACTTGCTATAAATCTTGAATACTTGAAAGTGATAGGATTGCTTAGGAGGAAACAATGTGAATTTAACCCCTTATTTGTACTAAATGTGAACTTAAAAAAAGTAACCATTCTAATTTTTCTTGTTTTCTCCCTCTTTGTGCTTATTTGGCTTGATTTTTCCTTTATTTAATGTTGTAATATGGCCCACATATTCACATTAGGTCTTGAATGTTTATGAACCATTAAGACTTTATGACATCTTGTGAAGGTGTTGTGAAGTGTTGTAAGACATTTTCACACTTTTTTGGACTCTTCTTATCATAATTCATTTAGATTCCCCTTTTTATCACTTACCAATTCTTATTCTAAAGTTTTGTAAAGTCTTGTAACAAACCTTCATGCTTGTCTAGACTTGTCACCACATAATACACCATTCTTATGCTTTATTTGGACCCTTTATACACTTATAGGTCTTAATTAAGTATATTTTTTAGTACAAACCTAACAACCAACATTAAAGACAACTTAATTCTTGACACCCAATTATATGCCTTGAGTGGGACCCATTCACCCAGGGTGGTGAATGAGTCCCTCTTGGCACAATATTCAAAATAAATTCAAACTACTATCAGGTTTTTATTCTTAAAGACCTAAGGTCGGCCTATGATGTATTTTCAAGAAATTAGGGCATAATTATGTATAAATACATGATTTTCTATTCATTTTAACCCACATTCACCCATTCATTCAAGTATTAATTCTTGCATTCAATCCATCTCAGCATTCACTTAAGCATCATAACGTGATTCAATCAAGAAATTATCAAGCATCTTCGAGCACCCATTAACACATCTTCAAACTTCAACAAGGGTTGGTGAGTTCATGACATTTGCATGTATTTTTTTCATCATTCCTTTCTCATTTCATTTCATTATCAAGGGTTTGATTACCAAAGTGGGGTTTGACCAAGGAAAACCCCTATCCTCTAACCATTAACCCTTTTCCCCCTCTTTGAATGTGTGTTTGTAGGTCTTGTAGGAATATTTTTCAAGGAGAAAGGTGTCAAAAAGGTGCTGCAAATTCATCTAAGTCATCAAAGTAAAAATAACCCTAATTGGAGCTTGAAGACCCCTTTTCAGCCTGTTTTCTACAAATTCAGATCAAACAAGCTGACAAGTAGAAAAGTGCAGACTATGACTAACAGAGTTGAGCTTTGATTTTGCAAATTTATATAGGTGGAATAATTCACCATCTATAAGTCCCACTTCCAAGCTAGAAAAGAGTTTTCTCCAATTATGAGTTCCTAACATCCTGAAACCTATTCCAACATATTCTACTAGAAGTAGGATTGATTTGCCATCTATGATGAATGAGTCCTAGTGGGTATCAACATTGAATTTTGCAACATTCTAGAACCTTTCTAGATCTACTTTCAGTTTCTAGGTGCACCTCATTCAATTTCATTCAATTTCATTTTCATTTGTGCATGTTTCTAGTTCATGTTTGCATACAACATTATGTTTTTGAGAACTTTATAATTTTTAGTTTGCACTCAATAATTGATATATTTCATTAGTTTTCTATATTTATATTATCTCATTTAGGCATATTTCACCCACAACACATCAATCCTCGAGTGTTTACATTGCATTTTGGCCCATTCTTTCCCTTTTTAGGTGGAAAACTCTAGAAGGACTAGAAAGCATTTGTGTGCCAAAATCTTTATTTATATTTTCATGAACCCAAATTTAGAGCATTTTTACTTATGATTTCAACTCCATTTGCATCCTAGGTTTGGCTTTCATCATTGCATTAGGTTTTGCATTGTTTTCATCCTAGGCATTTCAAAAATTACATTAGTGAAAACATCATATAGCTTTAATTTTTGCATTTCAAATCATTTAAATACACTGAAATTCTATATTTTCATACTATAGTTGAATTTGTACATCTAAAAAATAATCAAATTACATTTCAAATTTTTGAAAAAAAAAAAAATCATCCCTAGACTCATTTGCCATCTTGGGCGAATCAATCCAATTGCACATTCTAAACTATATTTTTTGGCATTTTCTCGGCATTTTTTTTGTATTTTTGTTTTTTGGTATTACATCTTTGTTACAATTTCCATAATTTTTGTTATTGAAATTTTATCACTCCTAGTTTACCTTTCATTTGAATTCACCAATTATTTAAAAGCCCTTTTCTGAGTGTTTGGTTCCCTATTGATAATACTTTAGTGAGAAGCAGCTCTCGAATCATGGCATTCCATGATAGCACACTTGTTGTGGACCTTGGGTTATCTTGAGCTACTACTCTTGGTGTTGAGAATAGTGCATTAGGCATGGATCTCATGTTTAACAATAATTTTCCTTCCCATAAAACACACCAAATGATCATGTTCCACAAGAAAAAATCATTAACATTCATGAGGATCTAGCACATTTGCAATAAAAAATGTGTCTTGAAAACATTTCAACCACTGTAATTCCTACTATAGACAACATCCATTGTCTACTTGAATGTAATGAAGGGTTAGATGTTATGAAAAAAATTGTTGAGATACACTATAAACACATTCCTTCTACTTCTAGTACATCTCAACTGACAAGCACTATGGTTAGCTAGGGAGGACTTGGCATTCCTCCCCCTTTAATTGTAGCATCCATACCTACCTATACCGCTCCCCAAGTCACAACCACAATGCAATAGGCTAGCAATGGGATTCCTTCCTCGACTATTCTTACTAGCATTCCTAATTCTTTAGTGGCATTGGATATTTTATATTCTTCCACCATACCACCTATCGACATTCCATTTACTTGCCCTTCTACTACATACATTCCATCACCACTATCTCTTCCACTTCATGCCACTTACACTGACCCTCTCATCATGGAACTTTTCAAAATCATCTCCTCCATGCAACAACAAATATCCACCATAAGAAAAATTCAAAATGCTCCACCCACCTATTATGTCCATAGTAGCCCATTATCTTTAGAAATATTAAGAAGACCAATGCTAGAAGGAATTGAGATACCTAGATTTAAGAAGTATGGAGGGATGGGTTATCCTAATAATCATCTTAATGCTTACACAACCTTATCTAGTGACTTTTCTCTTGATGATAAATTGTTGGCCAAAATGTTTCCTAGGACCTTAAAGTACACTACCTTGGAGTTGTTTTCAAACTTACTAAAAAATTCAATCCATTCATTCAATGAACTTGTTGATTCCTTCATAAATCATTATCAAGTGCACATGACTCCCAAAAAGGAATTGGCTGATCTAATGAGATGTAAGAAAAATGTGGATGAAAAAGTAACCAATTTCATGTCACACTATTAGTCACTATATGCCCAAATCAAGGTTAAGGTTCCTGATCCACATCTCCAGAAGATTTTCATAGAAAATTTACAAAATCACATCCAAGATAAATTGACCATGATGAAATTTCCTTCTTTCATGCATCTATGTACAACCCTTTACGATTATCACAATTCAATTAGTAGTCATGATGCCAATTCTACTACTAACCAAACTGAAAAATCCAAACCTAACACTTCAAAAAATTCACAACCATTTCTAAAACCAAACAAAGGGTTCTTAGAATTCAACCCTCCTCCTCAACAACCACCTCAACCCATCAACAAGCAATTAATCGCTATGAAAGTCGTGATACCTTTTACTTATGTTGATCCAAGGGGATAGTTTACACCTTTACCAGACAGTCTTCATAACACCATGACTCAACTATTGCAGAAAAAATGATTAATTTACCTACTGTTAAACCATTGGATCCAGCTAAACCTTTTCCTCCAACCTTTCAACCCAATTCCTATTGTCATTATCATAGACAAAATTGACATGACACAAAATAGTGTAAGCATCTTAAATAGATAGTGCAAGACCTCATTGATTATAGCCATCTATCCATTTCAAATATTAATGTTAAAGAAAAAAAAATTGTTGCCCACCCAATCAAAATTTGAAATTTTTTACCAATCTAATCCCCAAACATACCATGTCATTCATCAAAGGTAGTGAAACTGAAAACAATGATGTGATGATTGTTCGTAAAACTATAGAACATACTAATCCTTTTCCACTTTCCACTTTTGTTAATCCTATGGATGATCTAGTAGGAGTGATAGACATTATTCCTTGTAAGGGAAAACCTAAGAAATCTCTTGATATTTGAAACATAGATTTTTGGGACCCACTTGCTTTCTATCACTTCTAGGATTTTTCACCTAAAAGGAGAAAGATGGGTCCAAAAATGCTTATGTCCACATTTAAAATTTTAATGTGAAATGGATGGAAAAGGATGAAAAGTTCCTAGATGCAATATTTGAATGCAAGAAACTAATAAGATTGATTGATGAGTGAATGGAAACTAAGGGAAAAAAATTGTTTAAAAACACACTGTGTAATGCATAAACAATCTAAAGTGAATGTGGACTATAGCAGAACTTAATAAAACTGAAGATTTGCACCTGAAATCATGATGAGGATTGGAAATTACTTTTGAACTACTACTAATGATGTTTTTTAGGACTAGAGGGACTCATTTGCCATACCGGGCGAATCAGTCCTAGTTTTGGTAAACTGAGTTAGAAATTTGTTTCTGTCAAAAGGATGTCAGAAAATGGAAAAAACATAAAATTGACCTAGAAGTGGGACTCATTCTCCACCCATGGCAAATGAGTCCATTTTTAAATTTATGAATATTCAAGAGTGGATTCTGGAGCTTCCTATATGCACTTTATACTTCTATGGGTATCTTCTTCCAAAACTTTGATTTACGGGTCTAAAACTAAGATTTTGTTAATTATTTTACTTGTTAAATGAAGAGAGGACTTTAGCAACTTTTCAAATTTATCTTTCAATAATTTCCAAGCTTCCAAGGGTCCTAAATCTACAAAAACAAAAGAAGAGAAAAGGAAATGTTGAATGTTAGGGCATGGGGGTTTCCCTTGGTCAAACCCTATTTAGGTAATTAAACCAAATGATGAAAGAATAGAATGAAACATGCAATAATGGAATAGATTACCTTTCCATGATGATTGATGTTGAAATTCTGCAGCAAAACAAGTAGAATATGCCCTTGAATCTCGTAGGAAGCTAAATCAATGACTTGTAATGTGAAAGCCCTAGTTTGCTTCACTTGATCAATGATGAGTTATGATATAAATGATTGTATGAGAGATGAATTGGGGGTTAAAATGAGATGAAAACCACTTATTTATACAATCTTGTGCCTTAGTTATCCATTCATACCTCATCACAGGCCAACATCGAGTGATTTTGAATAAAAACCCAAAACAATTTTTTTTAAAATTTTGAATTTGGAGACAAGGGGGACTCATTTGCCACCCATGGTGAATGGGTCCCACCTAGGAATTAAAACTGGATGTCAATAATTATGTTGTATTTGGTGTTTTTAGTCAATTTAACATTCAAAACTACACTTGATTAAAGCATATGAGGGTATAAATGGACCAAATAAAACATAAGAAAGTGATAAATAGTGAATTTATGCCTAGAAAAGCATGAAATCTTGTTATAAAACTTTACAACACTTCAAAATAAGAGTTGTTTAATGCTGAAAAAGTTTTTTGTAGGTGACTTGTAATAAATAGAGTCTAGAAGAATGTAGAAATGTCTTACAACACTTCACAACACCTTCACAAGACATCGTTAAAATCATTTTATTTAATTAGCAAGGGTCCAAGACCTAGTGTGGATACATAAAATGCCTCACAACACCTAAACTAAGGCTTTATTAAGTCTGATTTGTCATGAATTAATCCCATATCAAGCAAAGGGTCCATTTTTCTATGGCACAATATTACATTTTCTTCTAAAGATATTCTTTTGCATCTTCTTGATGGTCCTCTTTACATTGCTAGCCATATTTATGATAAGCCCACTAAAGGGATACACATAGATCCCACCTATGGTGAGAATGTGATCATTGAGGAATTTTAGGTATCATATGATCTTTATAAAGATATTTATGACAAAACAAGAGCATGGATGAAACACACAACAATTTTGTGTACCCTAGAATAGGATCGATTGTCCTTCTGTAATAGAGAGGACCTACGATAGTGGATGTAACATTTTCCATCAATTAACAATCAAATCAGTTTCATTTGTGGCTAGGCCATCCATGGCTTCACTCAATGAAATCTATTCCTTTATTTTTAAAGTTTTTGCATGACAATGACATATTCACTACTCACCATAGTGGCTTTAACCCTTTGTCTTCTAAAGGAAACATCTCCTTAAAAGTCTTTTTTCTAGAGCCCATGGAACCCATAACACCTCATAAAGATTTATTTTTCATTACTTATCAAAATTTTAAAGCAAAGAAAATTTCCAAACTATCCCTCCACAAAAAATCCCCATCCACTTTCACCACCCCCATCCTTGATGAGACAATGCTTCAACTTGAACCGAAAACACCAACTCCAGATCACCCAAAAAATGAACACTTCACCTTCCTCATTCAAATGTCCAAGAGATAATGAAACCAACCCCATCATGCCCCCTAGCATAAAATAAGTCTATAAAGTAAAAGATAATGTGGTTGAATCACATCCCATGCTTCCTTATATTCCTCCCCTTTGGGAAGAAAAGGAGCCTATGTTGGATCAATCTGTAACGCCCGCCGTGCAAGCCCCAAAGAACAAACAACAAAAGAATGCAAATAATTTTTTTTTTAAAGAAAGATAAATAATCATCATATCAATATTAAATGATCATATACCATAACATCAACCATGTCCTTTGGGGCCCCCACGAGATTACATCGAAAATAGACATTACTAAACATCATTTCATAAGATATCAAAAAGAGCTATAATGACAACATAAGATAAGTACATACATAAATTCTATCACAAGATAACCCATAAGACATTTCATAGCCAATTAAAATTATGAAGTAGATAATTACATTACATCATCTTTCAATGTTACATCATTCATAAAGTTACATCATGAATCCCAAACTTGTGGGATGAATACAATATACAAGTTATCAAAATACAATGAGATCAACTGTAATAAATCTTCAATCGGATAAGATTGAAGCCACGAACGTTGATGGGGAACCTAACGGTGTGCGGAGCACGTTCCACCCGACCACCCCCATGCTAAGAGGTGACAGAGAAGTAACTCCGACCAAGAACGACAACAAAAAGTACAACCATACAAAAAGTACCAACATAGATCCATACACCAATTAAAATGAGCAACCAATAACACCATATCACAATGTCATAAACTTGCAAGATCATAATTAAAATATAAATGAGATCATACAATGAATGCTAAAGATGTATCAAACAATAAACTTAAATCAAATTAAATCAATTCAAGCAACAATCTAAATCAAATCCCATAATCCGCTTCCAGAGGAACACAAAACACAAACACATGGGCAACTAGGGGAGAGTGTCATCGCATAGTCCTACATGGGCTGTCCTATGCTCTTCCTCCCAACTGGAGGCGTTCGTCCCATCTATGGCTATCCTGTGCTCTTCCTCCCAACTGGAGGCGCCGGTCCATAGGGTGACTCATGCGGAGCCGTAGACCTCTTGTGAGGACGAGGTCACGACCTTGCCAACCACGGCATTCTCAACCTTCCATTAGTCTGCGGAAGCACTAATGAAGACGAGGCATCCATTTTTAAAATCTTGCAATGATGTTACTACCCAACCCAACCCTCCTAAGTTAATTATTAGTTTTCACTTATTTACTAACTCACTCGTGGGTTATCCTGAGCTCTTCCCCTTAAACGGGGCGCCGGCCCCCACGAGGAGCCACTCTCCCTAGAGACCCATCAAAACAAGGGGTTGTACCATGCCAATCATAATCATCAAAGTATGACAACAAAAGTAATATATGAGGCATAAACCATCTCGCAAGCAAAAATACCATAATAAAATCTCATAATTCGGTACACCCCATTAATAAAACATAACTCATCAGAAATCAAGGTGAAAAGTATAAAACTCAGAACAAAACATCATCCTCTAGAAGACTAAAGTGTTGACACAAACGGGTTCCCACATAAAGGAAATAACAGTGTCCCAAAACCCAACAATACAACAAGATTAAATTTCAAGAATAAATAATTAAAAGAGAGAACCTATTTAATTCCAAAGTAGATTGCAAAATAATTTTCATTCCTAAACAGAATTAATAAATAATGCTGTTTTATCAGCAATATCCTTTCCAATTTGAAAATTCAATAAAACAGATTTCTTTCTATTTCACTAATATTTTCATTGAAACAATTTCTGCTTTATCATTATTTTATAAAAAAAAAAGAAATGAAACAGAATCTAGCTATGAGTATCTATTTTCTAGATAACAGCTAAGTTACAGAAAATAAAATATTAATCAAAACATAATATATTGATGCATTGGTTTGCTAATAGTTAAATCAACAGAATATCTATTAAACAGATTTAAATCAGTAGACATATATTTTCTTCTTAAATAACAGAAAAATTAATTTAAATAATACTACAACCAGAATTAATAAATTAATCTATATATATATATATATATATATATATCTACAAACATATATATATATATACATATACATATACATATATATATATATCCGAATAAAAATCCACACAGAATTAATATATTAAAAATCGCATATTAAACATTATAAAACACATTAAAATTTAAATGGGATTTAATCCCAAAACATTTGCATAGAGGACCGGACCCCGCCGGCCGTGGGCAGTCTACGGACTGCACACGGCAGTCCAAAGGACTGCCGTGGACAGTCTGTAGACTGTCCACGGTACCGACGGTACCGTCTGCGCCAAAAGGCGGTGTGGTGGGTACGGCCGAGGCCGTCCCCCACACAGCCTTTATATATATATGAATAAAAATCAAAATTAAATGGTATGAACAGTGCGACGGGTTTTTAACAATTTCGAATCAAATTTTCATTCGATTAAAATATATATATATATATATATATTTATATATATGTATATATATATATATATATCCAATATATATATATATATATATATATATATATATATATATATATATATACATAATTATTGTTCACATGAAATTTGCTGTGCAGGTTTGAAATAAAATGCTTTCTAAGGAAATATATATATATATATATATGAACCAGAAATTTGAGGGAAGGTAATTGTTTTTAAAACAATAACACAAATTTTTAAAACAAAAATGAAATAACAGAGTATTGTTTAATTCCCAGATTTCAATTAAAACCCCCCTCTTTTAAAATAACCAGCCACAACCCAGAAACCCCAGAAATTTCATCAATCTAATAACAATCCCCAATTTCCTTTGATTAAACTGTAACCCCAGTAATTTTTCTTCCTAATTTTTCAATCTTAAATACACATTTTCATTCACAAGCACAAATCCCTATTTTACACAGAGGGTAAATAAATTAAAAGAAGGAACCTGGCGTCCTTCGCTTGCAGAAGATTGAAGAAGCTTTGATCCTTTCGCTGTACTAATTCCTTTGCTGCAAAGCCTCCAGCAACCGATCCGAATCCTCCTTCCTCTTCACCAATTTCTCCACAAACAGAAAAGAACTAAGGACAGAAAATTGATTGGAAGAGAATTTTCTCCAGCATTCCAAAAAAAACCATCCCCTCAAACAAAGAAACCCCCTCTTAAAATCCATTCCCATGAATCCCTTCAATTTCCTCTTCCCGTGAATACCAGAGGTCACATTTCAATAAAACCAAATAATATTCATTGATGCTTTTTTCTATAATACATTTTCATTTTTAATCAAAACTAAATAAATTCTAAATTCACAACATAAACTTTTATTTAAACAAATATATATAAATATTCATTTCCACAATTCTTCATTAAATATTTACTTATTAAAATCACCCATTGAGAGACTCAAAAATAAATGCAATGCTTTAATTATTTCTAATATTTATTCATTGCCATATTTACTCATTATTTTATGTTTTTATTTTACCAATTATTTAATTATTTAAATTACCACATAAGACCATTCACTACTTTAGACAAATCATATAATCATACAAAGACCAATGTAACCACACAAATGAATGTGACCAATATGCACAAACCATGAAGATACAAGACTGTTGACAACTTGGTACGGAGTTACTTTTCATGTCACCTCAAATATTCAACTTCCTGCCGTTGGGTTGGTTCAATGCTCGCCCAGACCTACCGAAATAGGTGGAATCGATTCTTATTCCTGCAAAGCCTGTATCCACAAGGTGATATACAATATACATAAAATGAAAGCATTGTGAGGAGGATTCACAGCGTAGCAGGGTGCTCGCGAACGAGTGATGCTACCTATCCCCTCCCCAAAACATATCATCATAAAATTTTACACCACATCATAAATTACTATTCTATAGTCTATTGTATTCCAAATAACTCCATCAAATGATCATAATAAAATGTCATCACAATATCCATGGAATCATAAGAGTATAGTAATAGTCTAAGCTACCACACATAATAGCAACAGTATCAACCACAATTCACAATGTGTCAAACATAAACCATATTGAATGTCAAAATCAAATAGTAGCATGAAGGGTATTACATCCTTCCCCCCTAAAATCCGGCTTACTCCTAGAAGCCAGTGAAAAGATAAGGATAAGAATCCATGATACAAGAGGCATCCTCCCAAGTAGCCGAAGCCTCATCATTCGGGTCCCACTGAACCCACACCTGATCAATCTCTCTGCCTCTAAGGGTAAGTCGCCGACACTGAAGCATGGCCACGGGCTCGAGTGCCAGCTGCCCTTCCTCGACCTGAAGAGCATTCCAATCCAAAACATGAGTAACATCAGAAAAATATGGTCTAAGAACAAAAACATGAAATACATCATGGATCCGCGACAAATTGGGTGGCAAAGCTAAACGGTAAGCAATAGGTCCAATCCGCTCCAACACCTCAAAGGGTCCAACAAAACGAGGCACAAGCTTTGAACCCTTTCTATAACGAATTGGGCTCTTCTGCGGACGCACTCAAAGGAAAACCCGATCACCAACTGCAAACTGTCGATCAACTCTAGGAGCGTCAGCATACTTCTTCTGTCTATCCTGAGCAGCTACAAGATGCTCCCGAATGTGAGACACCTACTGTTCTATATCTCTAAGCATCTCGGGCCCAAGAAGCACCCTGTCCTCCAATCGATCCCAACTCAAAGGAGTACGACAAGGACGACCATACAAAGCCTGAAAAGGAGCCATACCAATAGAGCTATGGTACCCATTGTTATATGCAAACTCAACCAAATATAGATGGTCCTCCCAACGTGATTGCTGATCCATGACATACATACGAAGCATATCCTCAAGCACCTGGTTGACTCTCTTAGTTTGTCCATCATTCTCTAGATGATAAGTAGAACTGAAGTTCAATTTTGTTCCCAAAGACTGCTGCAAAGATGTCCACAATGCAGATGTGAATACCAGATCTTTGTCAGAAATGATCCTCTGCAGTATCCCATGCAATCTGACTATATCATTCATGAACACCTTAGCAACATAAGATGCTATATATGACGATCGAACAGGAGAAAAATGAGCTACCTTAGTCAATTTGTCCACTGTGACCATAATAGCATCATGCCGACTAGATGACATAGGCAACCCAACAATGAAATCCATAGAAATAACATCCCATTTCCATTCTGGAACGAGGTGAGGCTGTAGCAACCCTGCTGGATGATGATGTTCAGCCTTCACTCTCTGACATTCAAGACATCGAGCCACAAAATTGGCAATATCCCGCTTCATTCCTGACCAAAAATAAAGCGAACGAAGATCCGCATACATTTTCTTAACTCCAGGATGAGCTGCATACGGCGCCCGATGCCCTTCTATCAAAATCAATGTACAAAGACCCTCTGAAGAAGGTACATACAACCGTCCAGAGAAATGCAAAGCACCATCTGAATCTAGCGAATAACCAGCAAATTTCCCCTCCAAAGCTCTACCCGATTCTACCTCTGCTTTCACCTCTGAATACCAACTATCTGAAGGAAGGGCTGCAAGAATCTGACTCTTCAAATCCACCTCAAGAGACATTGTAGATACCTCATGCCTACGCCGACTTAGAGCATTAGCCACCACATTTTCCTTACCCTGAATATACTTAACCTCAAAATCGTACTCACACAAAAATTCCATCCACCTCCTCTACCTGGCATTCAAATTCGGCTGAGTGAAGATGTATTGCAAACTTCGATGATCTATATGCAACTCAAACTGATGCCCTAAAAAAAAGTGCCTCCATCTCATAAGAGCATGAACCACTGTGGCCAATTCAAGGTCACGTGTAGGATAATTGAGTTCATGATCTTTTAACTTCCGAGATTCATAGGCAAACAATCTCCCATCCTACATCAACACAGCTCCAAGACCTTCCAATGAAGCATCAGTACAAACCACAAAATCACCTGAAGGATCCGGTACTTCCAAAATTGGAGCACTAGTCAGTTTCTCCTTAAGGGTTTGGAACGTCAACTGACACTGCTCTGACCAAAGAAATTTCTTTCCCTTCCGTTGAAGTGAAGTGATGGGATGCGCAATCCTTGAGAAGCCCTGAACATACCACCGATAATAACCAGCTAGTCCCATGAAACTACAAATTTTTGAGACATTAGTGGGCATGGGCCAATCCATGATAGCCTGGATTTTAGCATGATCAACAGAAATTCCCTCTTCAGAAATCACGTGGCCCAAATACTGAACTTCAGTCTTATAAAAGTCACACTTTGCCAAGTTGGCATACAACTGATTATCCCTTAAACACTGCAAAACCTATTTTAGGTGCACCTCATGCTCCTCCATAGACTTAGAATAAATCAAAATATCATCAAGAAACATGAGGACAAACCTATCCAAGAAAGTTCAGAATACCCCATTCATTAGACTCATAAAGAATGAAGGTGCATTTGTCAACCCGAAAGGCATCACTGTGAACTCATAATGACCATACCGCGTACGAAAATCAGTTTTATGAATATCGGCCTCTACTATCCGTAACTGATGATACCCTGATTTAAGGTTGATCTTGGAAAATACCTTTGCCCCTTTTATCTGATCAAAGAGATCATCAATCCTGGGAAGGGGATAATGATTCTTTACTGTTACCTTGTTCAATTGCTGGTAATCGATACAAAGGCGGAGAGACGCATCCTTCTTTTTGACGAAGATCACTGGTGCTCCCCACAGAGAGACACTAGGGCAGATAAACCCCTTAGCTAACAATTCTTCTAACTGCAGACGAAGCTCTTGGAGCTCCTGAGTGGTCATCCTGTAAGGAGCCCGAGAGATAGGCTCAGCCCCTGGCACCAAATCAATCCTGAAATCTACCTCTCGCTTAGGAGGCATACCTGGTATCTCACTAGGGAAGACATCAGAAAATTCTACAAGAAGAGGGTAATCATTCAAAGACACCTCCCAACTATCCTTTGAATCAAGGTCATTAACCGATACCGCAAAGAGCTGACAACCCTGCCAAAAGCACCTTTTTAACTGCATAGCTGAAATCATTCTCAAAGAGACAGGCCTCTAAACACCCACAATTTCCACCTCTTTACCAAAATCATCCACACACTGCATTGCCTTACGGCGGCAATCAATCAAAGCATGATGTGAGCTTAGCCAATCCATGCCCAAGACTACATCATAAGAACCAAGGGGAAGAATTCTGAGATCCACCTTAGTCGACATCACCCCTAACTCTAGCCTACAACCTTGCATAAGCTTCTTGACCTCCACCTTAGATCATGAAGCTAACTCAACCTGCCACTTTTCGCTTTGCTTTATTGCCCCCAGTTTACATCGCTCAACAACTAAAGGAGAGATAAAAGAATCAGATGCACAAGAATCAAATAGAACTGAAATGTTAAACTTATGCAATAAACCTGTAGTTTCAATGACAGTGCTCTGATGATCCTCCTGCCGATGATCCACTGTTGCGAAGACTCGATGAGATCTCCTTGCATCTACTGTTGGCTCGGACAGCGCTGGTTTCTGACCAAACTCTGAAGCACTCTTTTGAGGACACATCCTAGCAATATGCCCTTGCCGCCCACACGAGAAACATCCAGAACCTCGACCAAAACCTCTTCCCCCGGATAGAGCATTCGATTGCTAGAAACTCCCACGACTAGGTGCGGACTGAAAACTCAGTGTAGGATGTCCTGAACTGGTACGGTTCGGGTTCCGATCCTTGCGAAACTGAAATTGGCCACCTTGCTGAGAAGTAGCATTCTTGTGCTTTGGTTGAGACTACTACTGCTGACCCCCTTTTGAAGGCCCAAAACAACTCTTAGAAGGTCCTGCTGACTGAGTCTGACCCCCTTGCAAAATAGCTCTAGGAGCGGGTACACTACCAATCTGTACTCCTACATGACCACCCAAAGCCATGGCCAAGTTTTCCTCTACCAAACGAGCCTTTTCGACAGCAACTTCCATGGTCTTAGGTTCGAAGACCCTTACACCACCACTGATGCGTGCATTCAAACCTCAAACAAAGTGCTGGACCAACATCCCTTCATCATGGCTAATCCCTGCATACTGCTTTAGCTCATAGAAGCAATGTTCATATTGCTCTACTGACATTGCCATTTGCTTGAGATCGTGAAATTCATCTGCCCTGCGCTGCCTCCAATGATCTGAGAGGAAGCGAGCCCTAAACCTTTCCAAGAAAAATTCCCAAGTGACCATACTAATATCCATATGCAACTTTTCTTCCTCAAGCTGCCACCAAGTGGACGCGAAACCCCGCAAATGCATAACAGCACATCGAGCCTTGGTATTACTACCGTAGGGGTGCATTGCGAAGCATCGGCCCAAATCAATTAACCAGGTCTCGGCTTCCAACCCTCCTCCAGAGCTATCAAAGGTAGGTGGATGAGCTCTCATTAAATCCCTCATATGACCAGCTAATAAAGCATCCTGATCAACTAAAGCTCCCCTATGCCTTGGAGACCTTTCTCTTTCTCTCTCGACCGACTGATCCCCATTAGGTCTAGGACCAAATCTATCAAGAAGCTCACCCAACAGATGCTGCAACTGCCCATCCAACCCCGGCTGTTCCGGATTCGGTCCACCATCTGACGGATTGTTCTGAGAATTCTGTTGCTCCTCAAACTTAGGACCGTGAGAACTAGGCAGTGAAGGATTCTATTGATTGGCCCCACGGCCATCACCTCGGCCTCTTCCTCGGCCCCTACCTCTACCTCTACCTCTGCCTCTAGGCATTCTTTTGCACAACAAGACAAAGGTACACATGAGCTCAAGAGCTAACATGCAAAGGTTACCTAGCGGACATAACTACCCAGAGACCCCAGCGTGTGTGACCTTGGCTCTGATACCAAGTTGTAACACCCGCCGTGCAAGCCCCAAAGAACAAACAACAAAAGAATGCAAATAATTTTTTTTTTAAGAAAGATAAATAATCATCATATCAATATTAAATGATCATATACCATAACATCAACCATGTCCTTTGGGGCCCCCACGAGATTACATCAAAAATAGACATTACTAAACATCATTTCATAAGATATCAAAAGGAGCTATAATGACAACATAAGATAAGTACATACATAAATTCTATCACAAGATAACCCATAAGACATTTCATAGCCAATTAAAATTACAAAGTAGATAATTACATTACATCATCTTTCAATGTTACATCATTCATAAAGTTACATCATGAATCCCAAACTTGTGGGATGAATAGAATATACAAGTTATCAAAATACAATGAGATCAACTGTAATAAATCTTCAACCGGATAAGATTGAAGCCACGACCGTTGATGGGGAACCCAACGATGTGCGGAGCACGTTCCACCCGACCACCACCGTGCTAAGAGGTGATAGAGAAGTAACTCCAACCAAGGACGACAACAAAAAGTACAACCATACAAAAAGTACCAACATAGATCCATACACCAATTAAAATGAGCAACCAATAACACCATATCACAATGTCATAAAGATGCAAGATCGTAATTAAAATATAAATGAGATCATACAACGCATGCTAAAGATGTATCAAACAATAAACTTAAATCAAATTAAATCAATTCAAGCAACAATCTAAATCAAATCCCATAATCCGCTTCCAGAGGAACACAAAACACAAACACATGGGCAACTAGGGGAGAGTGTCATCGCATAGTCCTACATGGGCTGTCTTGTGCTCTTCCTCCCAACTGGAGGCGCCGGTCCCATCTATGGCTGTCCTGTGCTCTTCCTCCCAACTGGAGGCGCCGGTCCATAGGGTGACTCATGCGGAGCCGTAGACCTCTCGTGACAACGAGGTCACGACCTTGCCAACCACGGCCTTCTTAGCCTTCCATTAGTCTGCGGAAGCACTAATGAAGACGAGGCATCCATTTTTAAAATCTTGCAATGATGTTACTACCCAACCCAACCCTCCTAAGTTAATTATTAGGTTTTCACTTATTTACTAACTCACTCATGGGTTATCCTGAGCTCTTCCCCTTAAACGGGGCGACGGCCCCCACAAGGAGCCACTCTCCCTAGAGACCCATCAAAACAAGGGGTTGTACCATGCCAATCATAATCATCAAAGTATGACAACAAAAGTAATATACGAGGTATAAACCATCTCGCAAGCAAAAATACCATAATAAAATCTCATAATTCAGTACACCCCATTAATAAAACATAACTCATCAGAAATCAAGGTGAAAAGTATAAAACTCAGAACAAAACATCATCCTATGGAAGACTAAGGTGTTGACACAAACGGGTTCCCACATCAAGGAAATAACAGTGTCCCAAAACCCAACAATACAACAAGATTAAATTTCAAGAATAAATAATTAAAAGAGAGAACCTATTTAATTCCAAAGTAGATTACAAAATAATTTTCATTCCTAAACAGAATTAATAAATAATGTCGTTTTATCAGCAATATCCTTTCCAATTTGAAAATTCAATAAAACAGATTTCTTTCTATTTCACTAATATTTTCATTGAAACAATTTCTGCTTTATCATTATTTAAAAAAAGAAAAGAAATGAAACAGAATCCAACTATGAGTATCTATTTTCTAGATAACAGCTAAGTTACAGAAAATAAAATATTAATCAAAACAGAATATATTGATGTATTGGTTTGCTAACAATTAAATCAACAGAATATGTATTAAACAGATTTAAATCAGTAGACATATATTTTCTTCTTAAATAACAGAAAAATTAATTTAAATAATACTACAACCATAATTAATAAATTAATCTATATATATTTATAAATATATATATATATCTACAAACATATATATATATATACATATACATATATATATTCGAATAAAAATCTGCACAGAATTAATATATTAAAAATCGCATATTAAACATTATAAAACACATTAAAATTTAAATGGGATTTAATCCCAAAACATTTGCATAGAGGACCGGACCCCGCCGGCCGTGGGCAGTCTACGGACTACACATGGTAGTCCAAAGGACTGCAGTGGACAGTCTGTAGACTATCCAGGGTACCGACGGTACCGTCTGCGCCAAAAGGCGGTGTGGTGGGTACGGCCGAGGCCGTCCCCCACATAGCCTTTATATATATATGAATAAAAATCAAAATTAAATGGTATGAACAGTGCGACGGGTTTTTAACAATTTTGAATCAAATTTTCATTCGATTAAAATATATATATATATATATATATATGTATATATATTTATATATATGTATATATATATATCCAATATATATATATGTATATATATATATATATTTTTTTAGAGGTTTGAATATTACAGTAATAGAGAATTACTCTTCACATGAAATTTGCTGTGCAGGTTTGAAATAAAATGCTTTCTAAGGAAATATATATATATATATATATATGAACTAGAAATTTGAGGGAAGGTAATTGTTTTTAAAACAATAACACAAATTTTTAAAACAAAAATGAAATAACAGAGTATTGTTTAATTCCCAGATTTCAATTAAAACCCCCTCTTTTAAAATAACCAGCCACAACCCAGAAACCCCAGAAATTTCATCAATCTAATAACAATCCCCAAATTTCCTTTGATTAAACTGTAACCCCAGTAATTTTTCTTCCTAATTTTTCAATCTTAAATACACATTTTCATTCACAAGCACAAATCCCTATTTTACACAGAGGGTAAATAAATTAAAAGAAGGAACCTGGCGTCCTTCGCTTGTAGAAGATTGAAGAAGCTTTGATCCTTTCGCTGTACTAATTCCTTTGCTGCAAAGCCTCCAGCAACCGATCCGAATCCTCCTTCCTCTTCACCAATTTCTCCACAAACAGAAAAGAACTAAGGACAGAAAATTGATTGGAAGAGAATTTTCTCCAGCATTCCAAAAACCCCCCTCTCAAACAAAGAAACCCCCTCTTAAAATCCATTCCCATGAATCCCTTCAATTTCCTCTTCCCGTGAATACCAGAGGTCACATTTCAATAAAACCAAATAATATTCATTGATGCTTTTTTCTATAATACATTTTCATTTTTAATCAAAACTAAATAAATTCTAAATTCACAACATAAACTTTTATTTAAACAAATATATATAAATATTCATTTCCACAATTCTTCATTAAATATTTACTTATTAAAATCACCCATTGAGAGACTCAAAAATAAATGCAATGCTTTAATTATTTCTAATATTTATTCATTGCCATATTTACTCATTATTTTATGTTTTTATTTTACCAATTATTTAATTATTTAAATTACCACATAAGACCATTCACTACTTTAGACAAATCATATAATCATACAAAGACCAATGTAACCACACAAATGAATGTGACCAATATGCACAAACCATGAAGATACAAGACTGTTGACAACTTGGTACGGAGTTACTTTTCATGTCACCTCAAATATTCAACTTCCTGCCGTTGGGTTGGTTCAATGCTCGCCCAAACCTACCGAAATAGGTGGAATCGAGTCTTATTCCTGCAAAGCCTGCATCCACAAGGTGATATACAATATACATAAAATCAAAGCATTGTGAGGAGGATTCACAGCGTAGCAGGGCGCTCGCGAACGAGTGATGCTACCTGTCCCCTCACCAAAACATATCATCATAAAATTTTACACCACATCATAAATTACTATTCTATAGTCTATTGCATTCCAAATAACTCCATCAAATGATCATAATAAAATGTGATCACAATATCCATGGCATCATAAGAGTATAGTAATAGTCTAAGCTACCACACATAATAGCAACAGTATCAACCGCAATTCACAATGTGTCAAACAGAAACCAAAGTGAATGTCAAAATCAAATAGTAGCATGAGGGGTATTACACAATCTACTATTACACCAACATAACTTAAAAATAAAATCAAAAGAAACAGAGGTGCTATGGAGCATAGGCGTTGATGTCATCTCCTTGCTCGTCAATTACAAACTAAAGAAAACAATGAAAATCAACCCTCATCATTGACAGAAACATTTCTTGATGACCCTCCTCCCCAATCACAACAAAATGATCTGATACAACAACCACAACTCCTGATACAACCTTCATTGGAAATTACCATATGTCCTCCAGTTGTGATTAATCTGGATGATGATGATGATGAAATCTCTAAAATAGATAAAGAGGTGCATGATTATCTAAATAAATTATTTTCCTCTTCCATGAAACTGAATGACCAATCTCCTACAACAAGTGTAGAACCTAGTACTTCTCCTAGTTTAGCACTTGCAATTACCCCTTTGGATAGTCAACCAACCCCAAAATACACTAAATATGATTGGAAGGTGGATGAATTCCTCATCAACTAACTTACATATTCCTTACTAGTCTTTTTCATTTTCTTTTCTTCCATGTGTGTATCATTTTCCCTCGTGATGTGATGTTTGATGTTCTTTCTCTCTTTGTCCAAGTCCTCTATTTGTACCTCCTTTCTTCTACATGTTGTACATTGCTTTTTCCTTTACTTTTTTTTTTGTTTTCCTTTTGGGGATGATGTGGGTATGTGCGGGATCATCATGGAAAAAAAAGGCCCTTAAGTGGCAAAAAATTAAGAAAAATCAAAGTTAGGAAACTTGACATAAAATTTTGAATAAGTTATCTATATTATTTCAAAAATATGTAAGAATAGAATCTATAGAAAATTGAATGTAGTTTCTAAACTATAGGTTTATCTATAAAAGAAATCTATTTGGTGAAAATTTGAGATTTCAATGTAGTAGTACTTAAATTTTAGGGAAAAAATAAGAATTAAGTGTTTGTCTGACCACCCTCATCACAATAAAATGATAATATTTTTTTATAATATTTTAGATGTAAGTAGAGGACTCATGTCCTGATGTGATGCATATTTTTTTGTATTTTTTTTCCAAGTAAAATAATTAATTATGAATTTTTTATCACAACTTTTTAAAAATATAAAAACTTGTATGTCTGACCACCTTAACTTGGTCAAAAATTCATGAAACTCATTTCTCTTTTTGTTAATCCTATAGTATGTGAAGCATAGAATGTGATGCATGTTTCAGATTCAAAAAATGTGACACTGTTTGAAATCTATAGATGTTTTTCAATTATCCTATCAATCGGGACTTTAATCATAATTCAAATAGAAAATGAATAATAATTATTTATTAAATTCAAAGTAAAGAATAATTTATATTGGTGGAAAGTTGAGAATCTTCTTTAAAAACCCTTTTTGTTTCACCAATTTTGGGTGAAAAAAAAGTCGTTAGCCACATTACCCTACACATACCCATCATATTTCCACTTTTTTGTGTATCATGATCTTGCACATACCCAGGAAAAGTGTTGAGATGCCTTATCTATCTTCCATGTTGACCCAAAAGCTCCCTTTTATTTTATTTTTCTTCTTTTTTTATGTTATCCTTTTGGGGATGACGCAAAGCATTGAGACCACAATGTCTCTCTCATGTTGACCCAAAAGATTTTTCATTTTCATTTTATTTTGGTTTTTGTTTTCCTTTTGGGGATGATGCAAAGCATTGAGAAATCCTAGGTCTCTTCCATGTTGACCCAAAATGGACTTTCTTCTTCTTTTGTTTTCACTCTCTTTGTGTCATTCTTCGAGTTTTATGTGTGTATTTGGGGAATTATGACAGTTTTGAGCTCTTTAATAAAAAAATTGCAACAATGAACATACTAACCCCAAATCCATAGATCCCTTATGTGTTTGGTGTGTTCCTTTTTGGTGGAAACCCTCTTTCTTTTGTTTCTTTTCCTTTTACATGACACAACCTTATTCGGAAATGTACGACTTGGCATATGGGCTTTCCAATTTGGATCTCATGTATTGTTTCTTTTCATATGTGTCATTTTGCTACTTCAAAGTAATTTATCATAGAATGATGTGTACAAATTCCTTTAAATTTGGGGCATACATTGGCATTATTCATTTGCATGTTTAAATTTTCTTGGTTCTTTGTGTAGCCTTGTCACTTCATACAATGTGTTTGTCACTTTGTGGATGAAATTGGGTGTGATTTATTTCATGAGCATGATCCCTCTTAGCATATTACATTCCTCTTAGTGGCCTAATGTGACACACTACATCTCCTAAGTTATGAATATTATATTCTTTGATTGGTCCTTTATTGGAGACATTAGACACAATCTTCCCTAAGTCATAGACCTTGCAAGAACTAGGCAAGACTCATTTGAACATTTATTTTTTATTTTACTTTTACATGGCCACCTTGCATAACATAGCTTGCATGCTTGTGGTTCCATTGCATTTGTTCATGAGTTCTAACCATACAACGCTTTACTTGTCTCATGAAGCATAAAATGACATTGTATTTGTGGTGCTTTATTAAAGTTATTAGGAGGTATAACATAGATATGGTTGAGCGGAAAGCCCATTTCGAGGAATGACTCTCCCCATAACTACCTTTTGGGATTTCTTACCCCGCACACAACCAGAAGTTTCATGGCCTCAGATTGAGTATACTTGGTCCTTCTCACTTGAAAAAAAACCATGAGTGAGTACACAATTCTTGTTCCAAATAAAAAACCTAGATCTAATCCACAAATGAGCTGGATAGACAATTGAGGATTTTTCTTCTTTCCTTCATTCTTTTTTAGCTAATTCATGTGTGTTCCTTTGTGCTCATAATTGATTTTCCATGGGATCCTTATAGTGGGGGCTTGATCACCCCTCTTGGTTGATGTTATCTCATCTTACCAAGCATTAGTACATTCAGACCCCTCCTAAGATGCATTACTCTACTTTAGTGTGAGTTTGAAGTAGGTTCATCCTCTCACTAAAGTGGGGGCTAACTATGGAGACAAAAAAAGTATCCATTTTTGCTTGCTTGATTTGGGAATAATTGATGTCAAATTGGACTTAATGAGGCCTTTTTTTTTGTTGTGAGGTGTTTTTCACATCCACACTAGGTCTTGGACCCTTGTTACAAACTAAATAAAATGCATTTATTGATGTCTTGTAAAGGTGTTGTAAAGTGTTGTGAAGGACATTCACACCTCTCTAGACCTAATGAACCCATTTTCCCTTAATAAAAAAAAGTAAAATATATTTAATTGTATTTTCAAATTAATTGAGAAGGATTGTAAATTAAACTTGACTTTAATCTAGTGTTGTAATGTGTTTCACAAATTCACATTGGATGTTGTGCCTTTCTAGGATACATGGACCCTATTTTAATATTTAAAGTGTATTTAATCACACTTTCACATTGAAATTTGTGTGCTTGTCCTTATCCACCCTTTACATCACCATTAATAGGCCCTTATGCCCTCATATTGTGCACCTTGAGGCATAATTTGATGAAATTATTAACAAAGTCACCATATAAACCTGATTTCTAACATCTCGACATTCTAGCTAGTATAATGTACCCTATGGAACCCATTCACCATTAAGGGTGAATTAGTCCCATCCATGTGGTACCTATTCTCCCTTGATGGCGAATGATTCCCATTTGAGTCATTTCTAGGTTTTAAGTAGGAAAAGTTAGGTTTTAAGTTTATTTTTTCTCCATGTTGACTTTAAGGATCAAATTTATAATAAAATTAGGTGGATTGTGTATAATACAAGCCTCTAAACTCTAATTCATAACTCACCATCATTCATTCATCATTCATCATGTTCTTAAGTAAAACAAGCTAGGGTTTTTGCATTCTAAGTCATCCAAATAGCTTTCAAGGACATTCAAGGGTAAATTCTTCAATCATTGTTGCAAAAAATCAAGATCTATCATCATGGAAAGTCTCTAAATCTATTGTTTCATGCTTCATTACATTTTTTTCATTCAGGTTTAATTACCTAGAAAGGGGTTTGACCAAGGAAAACCCCCATGCCCTAACATTCACCATTTCTTTCTCTTTCTTTGTGTGTTTGTAGATTTAGGTACTTTGAGGGTTGCAAAAACATTTGAATATTAGGTTGAAGACTTAATGAAGAACTATCCTTGCTTGAAAAGCCAAAATATCCAATAAAAGTCACTTTCAGGCTTGAAAATTAGAGTTTTAGAAGCAAACAACTAGAGGAACAGAAAGAGCAAATCGAGGGCTTTGATTTCCACTTTCAGATTTTTAGAAATTCAAAATTGGACTCATGAACTCTATTAGTGGAAAATGAATTGCACCACCAGGACTGAAAAGTGTTTTCTGCAATTTTGATTACCCATTTATCTAAAATCAGCTTTGGAATAGTTTCTTAAATATGGGACTAATTCACCCAAAATGGTGAATGAGTCGTAGTAACCCACATTTTTACGATCAACAACATTGAAGAAGTCATTTCCAATCTCTAGCAAGTTCCAAGGTGCACACCTTCAATTTCATTAATTTTTGTTACAATTTACCTCCATTTCTAGGTGTTTTTGCATATCACAATGGGTTTTCAAATACCTCTCATTTCTTAGGTTTTGCATTAATAATTTTCTTTATTTTTTATTTTATTGCATTTCTAAATTGTATATATGCATCTTTCATCCATCCTTGCATTATTTTTTAGTGTTTACATTGCATTTTGGCTCATCTTTCTCATTTTAGGTGAAAAACCCTAGAAGTGCTAGAAATTCATTAGGTGCAAAAATCTTTGTCTCCATTAACATTACCTTACCTAGTCTCCACTCATCTCCCATTTGTGAGAATGTTTTAATTAAAAAGGATGAAATCAAGGACAATCATTACAATCACATTTGTTCTTCTCATATTATCTCTCCTAGTTGTCAAGAAGATAATTTTGTGTTAGAAGATACACTCGTTGAGAGTTATGAGAATCTTGTTTCTCCCTCTAATAATTCTTCTCTCACTTGGAAACATCTTGTTAAAAAAAGGATGCAATCACTGATAAGCAATATGTAATTTCGTAAGATTGCACCCCTTGCAATTTAACATACATTCTTGCATCTTCTTTAGTGTCCACTCCCCTAGCATTTGTGTAGGCTCATTTAAGCCCCTACATTAGCCTTTTTCCTTCTCAAGATGCTCAAAGGCTCACTTTTTAGCAACTACTTTTGTGCATCATCTTTGCATTAAACCTTGTACTTTTCTTGTTTGTGTCATTTTTTAGCATGATGTGTCTCAACACTAGTGCAACACGCGGATGTCCACACACAGTGCAGGCATCCTATGATATTTTAACATTCAAATGACCACTTCCGTGCATGTTTTCCACTTGTCAACAATTTTTATCTCTAGTAACGTCATGAGATGCCTTATAATGGTTGGGTAATGTTCTTTTCCTTATTCTCCTCTCCTTAAATGCTATCTTTTCAACTCATTTGGTCTTCTAGCTAGCTTCTTTCTAGCCTTGGATCTAGTATTTCTCTCTTGCTATCTTGCTTGCACAACTTCGTATAGCTTGCTACAGTAGCTTCAAGAACTCTCAAACTTTCATTGTACCTATTGGAAAGACACTCCTTACTCTAACGACTCTAACTCCCTTATGCTTTTAAGGACCCTGGGATTCCATACCCCCTATCAATTTTACCCTTACTTCATGATACGAATTTTCCTCCTCGAGCGAAGATTACTTTTATCACTCATACTTGGTGGTATGGGTTCTACTCTTGAAGCGGGTTTGTCTTTCACCACACACTTTATCCATTTTGGTTCATTTCTATCTACCTATCTAGTTTTCTATTGAGGTGGGAACACCAAAACAAGGGTTTAGCTGAGGCAAATTCCTATGCAGCCCCAACATTTTCTCCAAATCTTATGCATGTAGGTATTGAAGATATCTACTAGTTGGAGGTTTCAATACTTGGTTCTTTCTTCTCCTTATCTTTGTCATTTCTATTTTACTCTATCTTAGTTCTATCATATTCTATTGCTTTCTTACATCCCAGGATTTCTTAGAAATTAGAGTAGAAATTGCTATTTTGTCATTTTCTATCATAAAACTCTCTTTTTAGTCCATACATATGTCAACGTGCTAGAGAGATGCCAGTGCACCATGATTTTGTCCTAGAGCCACACTACCATCATTTGGTCAAGAGCCCACTAGTCTATCTAAAAAATCTCTATGATCTACTCTTTCTAATTCTAGAACTCTCATGTTGTTTCTTTAGGTCATTTAGGGTAGTTCGCTTTGTGAGGCTCTCTAAATGAAGATAACTCGTGAGTAGCGAATCCCCCTTTTCTAAACAAGAAAACCATATTTATTCTTCTCTTGATGCCCCCTACTTGTGATGAAGTTATCTTACAAAATCTAACTATGGAATGTGATGAACACTTTGTTTTCTCCTCTTCTAAAATCTCTCATATTAGGGAAGATACCATGGTGCAAGAAAATGATAGAATTCATACATTCCTTTCAAAAAGGAGTATTTTTTCCTCATTATATGAAGATGATAAGGTGGCATTAGAATCCCCTTTGCTAAAATATCATCAAAATAAGGATAAGTCTTTTGAGGTTATGAACATTAGGTATCTTGTGAGTCCTTCATCCTCTAATTATTAGAACTCCTAAGTCATCTCCTAAGTTACTTCTTACCCTCTACCCACCCTTACATCAACCACAATCTTAGAAAAAACATGTGCTTATCATAAGACCACCTAAAAGAAATCATTACCTCTAGGAGGTATCTTAAATTTTTCAAGGATACTTACTAGTAACAATTTTTTTGCAAAAACTGAGTTAAAATACCATTGCTCACACATATAATACAAGGAACAATAGGAAATTGAAAACCATTCCTACTTCACTACCTTTACCATAACCCATTTTTCCTAGTGACCTCATTTTCCTTTACATAGTGGAAAGGAGTATGACCTTGTTGAAAAACATAAAACTACTCCTACTAAGATATCCTTACAAGATCTTATTCAAGGTTCACCTAATTATTATAACGTGCTTCAAAGTTATTTACAACTAGTTGTGTTTCCTCCTAGTGTAAATCCAAATGATGTGGCAGCCCTAATTCAAGGTATGAACTCGGTCAACTTGGAAAATACAATTTTAAATTCAACTCACAAAACTTATTAATGCAAGCCAAATAATGAGTGCAAATGATGAATTTAAGCAACTAGTTAGGATGTGTGTACCTAGGAAGTCTAGAAATGTGATGAGGATTTTGGAAATATTCTAGGGAGGACTAAGACACCCTTATTGTTGTCTTAGTCTTGCTACTATTTTTTCAGGGTAGATGCAAAATCTTTAAATGTTGGAAAAGGATCTAAAAGAATCTTTACAAAATTCGACATGGAGGACTAAGAAACCCTTGCTATCAACTTACTCCCAATCTAAATTTATGAAATATCTAAATGTGGTCCTAAGGCTCAATGTTTGCACTTCCTTCTTCTTTGATATCAAGTCTTGAAACTTCGAGATCTAGCCTATAGGTGAGTTTCCATGAGATGACAACTTTGCAATACAACTTTACAACATTTCACTCCAAATTATCTTCAACCTAAATCTATAAAGACAAATAGGGTAAGAGAAAGAGTATGAGTCTATGAAATGAAGAAGTTTTTTCCTTAGGTAAAAAAATAAAATTAGCTTGTCAAAAATGTGATCTCACTTTTTAATAAAACAAGATCACATGTTTAAAAAAAGGGATCTTTTTTATCTTCAGGATACCAAGCCTAAATTCTAAATGGGATCCCATTTTTAAAAAAATTGGATCCTATTTATTAATGGGTCCTGAAACGTCAAATGGGAAACATGATCCTGATCTTTACAAAATGGGATCCTGATTTGTAAAAATCAAGATCTCATTTTTTAAAGATTGGGATGTCATTTTAAAGTGGTATTTATTTTTAAAAATAAATAAAACTCAGTTATAATTCATAGATCATGGGATCCTAATTTCATAGAGATGACATTGATGACACCGACCTCTAGGTGCTCCTCCACTCCAAATCTTTTTTGCTTTTTTCATGTTTTTTTTTTGAAATTTTAATAGAGTTATAGATTTTATCATTTTCTTTTTTATGTATCATTTTATGTATTTTATTTATCTATAATAAAAGAAATGATGATTTGTAGAATAAGAAGAAAAGAAGAAATGAAACCCTCAAGATTTTGAATGGAAACAAAAAAATCCACCTTAAATTGTATCTTAAGAACAAAATTTAGCTTTTGAAACCTAAATTGTTCAATAAAACCAAAAAAAATAGATTTGGAAACCCTAAATTGAAAGGAAAAAAAAATTTGCATTGGAAAACTATAAATTAAAATGAAATAAAAATTGTATTTGAAAAAGCTAATTGCTTTTTTAAACTGTAAACTCAAATCAAACAAAAAAAATGCATTCGAAAACCCTAATTTGAAATGAAACAAAAAAAATTACATTGAAAAACCTAATTGCACTTCTTGAAACCCTAAATTGAATTCAAACAAAAAAATTTACCTAAAACCTAAATTAAAATTCAACAAAACATTTTGCATTTGAAAACCCTGATTTCAAGCTGAAGAATATTTGATAATGGAAAAAATTCATTTCCATTGCTTAAATGTTTTAAATTTCATTTACATTGTATGGAGAAAAGTATGTAGGCATGCCTATGGAAGAAATCATTCGATAGATTTAGGTTGATACATAGTAAATTAGCATCCTTGATATTGATAGTGAATAGAATTTGATAAATATAATACATTTAAATGTGTATTCATCAAGAGACACAATAAATTAAACATTATGAACATAGATATAAATAGAATAGAAAACAATATATGTTAAACTTTACTTGTGGGACTAGTGGATAGTTACAATTTATAAATTTTCATTGTTTTTCTCTAAATTTAGTTAGAAAATTCTTAAATCCTTGTACAATCCATTTCCAGTTGTCACTTAATTAGATAATATATGCATTGAGTTCTATTTTATGTTTATATCACTCTTAGTCATGCCTTGTTTCCATTTTTTATTTGCATGTGTCATCTCTTTTCTTTCAAAAGTCTTAACTCTCATTCTAGTCAATTAGTTGTTAATTAGGCTTCTAGTTTAGTCTAAAATCTGAATTTTCCCTAGTTACCTAGACACTAAAAGAATCTAAATATTTTTCTTTTCTTTCTTTTAGGTTCTTTCAATTCCAAACAATTCAAAATAGAATAAGATTTTGAATCTTTGGGAAAATTCAACATTAACTAATTTTATTATTCATTTTATATAATAACATTCATTTAAGAGGGAAATATTCGACTTTATTATACTATATTAAACTTCATACACACACACACACACACAAACACAATCAACATTAATGAAAAACATGTTAAATAAAATAATCTTATATTCAATTAAAAAATTATCAAGTTAAAGTATACATCAAACTAAATCTTAATAATACATAATTATGTGTTTCTATTATGGAAATAGTCAGTCTATTCATAAAATAAAAAATATTCATAGACTAATGTTCTTGCATGTGTGATGAATCAAATATATTAACCCCATTACTTGTCATCCTATTACCCTAAACCAATGTCTTAAGGGGTTCTAATTTATGACATTTCTTAAGGGGATCAAAGAAGTTCTCAAAATTTGGTGAAGTTGCCTAAGGTAACCAAATTTAACAATAATTTAAGATCTTGCAATATGGGTGCTGTCATAATAGTGGTTTACAATTCTTGAGAGGAACGAATTTTAGCTGAAGTCACACATTTTTAGAAAATATAATGATTTAAGCCTTAAAATGTTCCATTTTAAGGATTCCAATTGAAGAGGGTTTGATCAAATCACCTTAGATCAAACCCCCTTGGATAGAACCTCGCTAGTTTTAAACCATACCTATAAATGCGTCTCCTTTACATCTATCAAAATGCTGATAAAAAATCACTTTTGATTTAGATTTTGGGGGATCAAATGAATTCATTTAGAATTTATTTCAAATGATTATGTTATTCCTTAGAACAAGCTATCCAATGAATATAATTTTAATATGTTTTGGTTTTGTTATGTATTTGTTTTTTCAGTTTAATTAAACATAGGTTTTTCATCGAAAATGAATTTCTTTGTTCTTCACATGTAAAAAAATAGAAGATTATCAAAAAAAAAATTGAAAAATATGAGTGCACCAGATATTGAAGTCCTTGATCCAACAAAAAAACTAAAATAAAATTTTGACATATAAAAAAAAAGTTACGCGTTATACAGTCGCACTCTGTCTGAATTATAATTCATTTGACTTTGAAACTTCATTAAGGAAAAAATATTCAATAAAAAAATATCTAACCAAGTGGAAGCACTAGATATCAGAGTTAAAAATCTAAATTTGAAAGAATTAGAATGTTATCCTTCATGGAAAAAAATTTATACATTATACAGTGTGCGTCAGTTTTTAAAAATGTTGTTTTCTGAAAAAAATCTATTTTCGTGGGAGATGGAAAAAGAAGTGTAATTTGATTCTAAAAATTTTGAAAAAAATATTCTTAGAATCTACAGACAAAATTTGATGAGACTCTAGTTTGCACCATCTTCAAATTCCTCACAGTTTAGCTGTTAGAGGTGCCTGAATGTGAAAATTTAGTTAAAAATAATAATTTTAGTGTCCAGTTTGGCCAAAAATTGTAAACCACTATTATGGGATCACCTAATATTATAATATGAATGAGATTTCATGAGAGGTTGGTCAGTTGAAACAAGAGCTATATCAATCAACTATTCTACAAGAAAATGTTGTCCACTAATGTTGGAAATATAAAATTTTACAAATTTGAAGTTCCCAGGTCAAAAATTTTGCCCTTACACATTCAAAAGTGTACCTAAAAAATTTGTGCAAGTGACCCACTTTGGAAGATCACAATTTTGTGCCTATCGATTTCCAAGCTAAACCCCTTTGTGGACACACTCATGTGACATATGTGAATAGGAATGTCAATTTTTAGTCTTCCATGATAAGTTTTGACAAGGTTTTGAAAAGAGAAGCGGGAAGGTTTTGACAATGTTTTGTTGTTTGTAAACTCTCTATCCTGTGAGTTGGCCTCCTATTCGAGCATCCTATTCCAATATCACTACATTCATATGCTACCTAGTCCAATTTCAGAGCATCGTGATTTTATTCACTATTTTTTTGAGATCAAAAGAAAATGTAGTATGTTCTTATTTTACATCTACATTTCCAAATCTTTTCAAGGTGGTCAAATTTGACCCCTAATATCTCATGAAGATTGATGATTGAAGCAAAGACCTCTTGCATGCATACTCAGTGTACCTAAAATAGCTTATGTTTCCAATGGTAGCTTCCTAAGAGTTGATTTGGTATTTTTTCAAAATGGTGACTTGGTGAGTTTTGATTGGTTTGAATAAGTGCAGTTGCCAAAAGTATGACTAAGAAAATTTGACATTTAATATATTTCACCTCAAGATCTCTTTTTCAAGTCCATTTGTTTCTCTCCATTCTTGGGTCAAATTTCTACATGCCTATAAGTTTTCATGGCTCCAAGAGGTTGTTTGACTAGTTTCCCAGGGCGATCCCAGAGCCCACTTGAGCAATTTCAACCACTATTTAAATATGCCAGAAAAAGGATTTTAATGAAAATGCACCTCAAATTTTCATGCTAGGAACATTCAGAGGTTGTTTCCAGTCAGTTTAGCATGAAACTTGTTTGAAAATGATTTTTTTTTTAGATGGGACCACATGGGGACCCGACATTCTTTGCCTAGTTATAAGTGTTTCATTACAGCTTGTTGGAGGACACTTTGTTTATGAAAGGTTTAAATTTTAGAGCATTGTTCCATCGATGGGTTGCCATTTTTCATCATCGCAAACTTCTTCCATCTATCTGATGAGGATGGTGTTTCACTTGAATTACCATGGGATAAGGTTATAACACTATTTAATCTTGCTTGGTTATTTGAGATAATGAGAGAGTAAATATTTTAAAAGGGGATAATATTGTTCAAGTCTCCTTATTGTGTTGATCCCATTCTTGAATTACATATCAGGTGCTTGTTTTAAGATCAAATGATCAAAGTGGACAAATTTTATTAGGGATGCAAACATTTTCCATTATTCATATTGTCAATTATTTTGAAAATGGATAGGTAGCTTCAAGCAAAGGAAACAAAAGGGTTCTCTATAAAATGTAAATAATATCTACAATAAAAAGTTATACTCAAATTTTTCTTATTAAAAGAATTGATGTGCATGGAGGCAAGTTAACAATTCGAAGTGCTCAACATACAAATCATGTTTATAGGGAAATTCATGTATTTAAAGATGGTATTAGATTGTCTTGTAGGGATTGGCTTCCCTCTAAGGATACAAAACTACCTTATTTGGTTTTGGTTTCTAATTTAGCATAAGGGGCAACCACTACATGTAAGGTGTTTTTGCCAAGAAAAAATGGTGATTATGTTGTGTAAGGGGAAGCCACTATATGTAAGGTGTTGGCATGCAACAGGGAGATGCTTTTTGCTACAGAGAAATCAAGGTGCAAAGAATATAGGAACTCAAAGAACAATTCATTCCTACAATGGGAAAAGATTATCAAACAACTATACTTATACAAACACATCACATGGAACAAGTTTTGAAGGATAGGATGCTTTTCCAAAGGCAGAAAACAAAGACAAAGAAATGCGCCATGGGAAGAAGTGACTAGTATGAAGTAAGAGAAATGCCAATGCTACAAAACAAGTTGCCACTATGCTTGATTCTGATAGGAAGGCCATCATGCAAACTGAGGGAGGTCTTGTGATATTTCATGGAGAGATCAAATGTGGTAGCTTTAACCTGTAGTGAAAATGTATTAACATTCTTGCTGGAAATTTTTACTTTTGCCTAGAAACTTGGGGAGTGATTGTGTAGTGCACAAAGTGACTAGTTTTATTGATGAGAGTAGACCGATCACCATATGTGGCAAGCCGTGCACTTGAGGACTGATGTAAATTGTTAAAGAGTAGCAAGAAAAGGATTTCAAGGAACAACAAGGAAGCTTAGAGAGCTTAATGGTGTTGGTGATGTGTGGGCACCATTGAGTGAGTCAAAGAAGGGTCTTACACAACATATATTCTATGTATCTAACATCAAATGTAAATGGGGTGCCATCATCAGCTGTAAGGCTGACTCTCACAACCATTTTTATCATCCTCCCTACCTATGTGAGGAAAGGAAGCAACCATAGATTCCAATTTTTAGAGAGCTTGGAAATTCTATTGTGCAAACAGCAACCAAGCACAAATAAATATACAAAATAGTGTTGTGTGGCTAGGACGGGATTCTAAGAGGTACACATTTGAAATGTAGAGGTTGATGCAAGATTTCTATAAACTTGTGTGAAATGAATTAAGGTTGGCACCATCATTGTTATTGAGAGGAGGGTTGATCAAGAATGTTGGCAAATAGAGTTGAAGAGGAAAGATTCCACACTAGCTGAAAGGGGCGCCATTGTACACAAAAGAAAGAGTGGGAGATGAATAAAATATTTTATTGTCCAACAAAAGAAAATATTTTAATGAAAGGTGTGGGAAAATGATTTTAATAGCCTCCAAAGCCTTCATTACTCGAAGGAAAAGATTTTAATTATAAGGTGAAAGGAAATATTGCATGGGTAAAGTGAATTTATTCACTTTGTAAACAAATATTATGTGATAGTCAATAAAAAGGAAAAGTGAAAGCATAGGAGAATATTTTAATGTAATGTGAAATAAAAAAAATTCTCTGTGTTGGGTAAAGATCAATGGAGGACATAAGTAAAATATTTCAATTTCCCTATAAAATGAAATATTTCAAATGACACATGGAGTGACATAGGAAATAATGTTATTTTACTAGGTAAAGTGAATAAAATATTCACTGTTGAAAAAAATATCTTTCTATGAAATGAAATAAAAAAGTATAGTTACAACATTTTAAAAGGAAGAAATTTGAAGTTTTCACGAGGAGCAAAATATTTTTGCACTATAGTGTGAAATGGAGTGAAATTATTCATGTTGAGAGATTCTGGAGTGGACCCTAAAGAGATACCACTTCCTCATGAATTTATTTTAAATCATGAGCTTTTAGATCAACTTTATCCCAGTTTAGATAAGGGATTGACCCCATTTTTCACACTGAATTGGTCAGAATATTCATAATTTTTGACTTTTTGTGGAGGACTCAACCCAGTAACAAGGGGTCTGTGGCTGACTAATACTGCATACCACCATTTGGCTATTATAATTATTTTTCTAATCATTGGTCATATGTATAGGACCAATTGGAGTATTGGTCATAACCTCAAGGAAATTTTGGAAGCTCATAAAGGTCCATTTACAGGAGAAGGGCATAGAGGTCTTTACGAGATCTTAACTACTTCATGGCATGCTCAATTAGCTCTAAACCTATCTATGTTAAGGTCTTTGAATATTTTTGTAGCTCACCATATGTATTCTATGCCTCCCTATCCATATCTAGCTATTGACTATGGTACCCAACTATCTATGTTCACGCACGATATGTGGATTGGTGGATTTCTTATACTTGGTGCTGCTACACATGCAACTATTTCTATGGTAAGGGACTATGATCTGACTACTTAATACAACAATCTTTAAGACTGTATTTTGAGACATTGTGATGCAATTGTATCACACCTCAACTAGGCATTTATTTTCTTAGGCTTCCATAGTTTTTGTCAATATATTCATAATGATACTATGTGTGCTTTAGGATGTCCTAAAGATATGTTTTCAGATACTACTATACAATTACAACCTATCTTTGCTCAATGGATACAAAAAACTCATGCTTTAGCACCCAGTTTGATAGCTCCTGATCCAACAACAAGCACCAGCTTAACCTAGGGAGGTGGTGATTTGGTAGTAGTGGGTGCCAAAGTAGCTTTGTTACCTATTCCATTAGGAACTACTAATTTTTTAGTACACCATATTCATGCATTTACTATCCATGTGATTGTATTAATTATATTACTTAAAGGTGTTTTATTTGCTCGTAGTTCTCATTTAATACCTGATAAAGTCAATCATTTTTTTTTCTTTGTGATTGGCCTGGTAGAGGAGGAACATGCCAAGTATCTACCTAGGATCATGTCTTCCTAGGGTTATTCTGAATGTACAATGCAATTTCTGTAGTAATATTCCATTTTAGCTAGAAAATGCACTTGGATGTTTGAGGTAGTATAAGTGATCAGGGAGTGGTAATGCATATTACAGGATGAAACTTTGTACAAAGTTCCATTACAATTAATGGGTGGCTCCATGAATTTCTATGGGCATAATATTCTCAAGTAATCCAATCTTACGATTCTTCATTATCTGCATATGGTCTTTATTCTTAGGTGCTCATTTCATTTGGGCATTTAGTTGAATGCTCCTATTTAGTGGTTGTGGATATTGGCAAGAACTTATTGAATCTATTGTTTGGACACATAATAAATTGAAAGTTGCTCTTTCTATCTAGCCTAGAGCCTTGATTATTGTCCAAGGATGTGTTGTAGGAGTAGCTCATTACCTTCTAGGTGGAATCACCATAACATGGGGATTATTCCTAGCAAGAATTATTGCAGTAGGATAATGGCTAGGAGGATTTGAAGAGAATTATGGCATAAATATTTCCAAAGTCCAGCCAAGGCTTGGCCTAGGACCCAACTACGCGTATTTTTTTTTGTATTGCTACTGCACATAACTTTGAGAGTCATTATGATATTACCGACGAATGCCTTTATCAAAAGATATTTTCTTCTCACTTTGGTCAGTTAGTGATAATCTTTCTATGGAACTCTAGTAATTTGTTCCACATAGGCTGGCAAGGAAATTTTGAAGCATGGGTCCATGAACCCTTACATATAAGACCTATTGCTCATGCAATTTGGGATCCTCATTTTGCTCAACCAGCTATAGAAGCCTTTACCCGAGGAGGTGGGGCCCCGATCTAGTCAATATTGCTTATTCTGGTGTTTATCAGTGGTGATATACAATTGGTATATGCACTAATGAAGATCTTTATATTGCAACTCTTTTCTTTCTATTTCTTTCTGCTCTCTTTTTAACAGTGGGTTGGTTGGATCTACAACCTCAATGGAAACCAAGTGTTTCATGGTTTAAAAATGTCAAATCTCATCTCAGTCATGATATGCCAAGACTCTTCGGAGTTAGTCCTTTAGCTTGGATGAGGCATTTAGTTCATGTCGCTATTCCTGAATCAAGAGGACAACACATAAAATGGGATAATTTATTGAATGTATTACCATATCCCCAAGGTTTGAAACCACTTTTTATAGGTCAGTGGAGTCTTTATGCTCAAAATCCTTATTCCAGTAGTCATTTATTTGGTACCTCTCAAGGGTCAGGAACTGCTATTCTAAATCTTCTCAAAAGATTTCACCCACAAACTCAAAGTTTTTGGCTAACTAATATCGCTCATCATCACTTAGCTATTGCATTTGTTTTCTTCATTGTTGGTCATATGTATAGAACCAATTTTGGGTTTGGACATAGTATAAAAGATATTTTACAAGCACATATTCGTCTAGGAGGCTTATTAGGGCATAGGCATAAGGGTCTTTACAACACAATCAATAATTCTCTTCACTTTCAATTAGGTCTTGCTCTAGCTTCTTTGGGAGTTGTTCAATATTTCAAAAAAAGAAAAGGAAAAGTTTCTTACTGTAAATAAAGCAGGAAGAGAGAATATTTGTTCAATTTCTTGTTGCTAATCAATGGGAAAGATTGTTCCAAGTGTCTTTAATGAATTGATTTTAGAACCCAATCTATTTCTGTTGGAATTTGATGGTTGTGGACAAGTTTTTTGGCTTCCTGTGTTGTCATTGATGGAAACTAAAGTCTTTAGTTTGATCTACAATATCAGTTATGATCATACCAACAAAAGATCTATGTTTTTGTAGTTTACTAGCTGAACAACAAATCTCGTTAGTCTATTGATTCAATCACCTCACCGGATCATCATTTTATTTTGTGGATCTACAAGGAAGGTTTCCCAGCACATATCTTACTCTGCTAAAGAAGTTTTGTGGCATTGTAGCTATCATAGGTTGAATTAAGAGGTTCAGTGGTATAACTCATTGTCCATTCTTCTCTTGTGGCCGATATGTTCAATATTATGGATCATGGATGTATATGGAGTAATTTTTTAGTTATTTTCTTATGTTTGAACCTTTTTTGGGTCACTACTATGTGTTTAGCCGAGTTATGTAGGTGTGCACTATATTGTGACTTATGATTTTGGATCGACACAAGGGAAGCTATTATATTTTACTTCAAGCCAACATATAGTGAAATTGATGATAGTGGATATATAAAGAAGATTGGTATTTCATATTTGGTGTGAAAAAATGTGTGTGGCAAGTGTTTGTGGCAATCTATGTGAAAAGTTTGTATAGTACTCTGAGCCTATAATATAAAATCATCAAGAGAGTTATTGTATGTGTTGCAAGAAGGTTTATGTTGAAGTGTAGAACATAGCATGAAAAGAGTGTGATTAGAGAGTAGATTGTGTGCTTCATTGGTACTAAACTCTTGAATTTGAAGATGTTATTCCATCAGCTCAAATTTTGTAGCAAAATTCAATCATATGTATTGTAGGTAGTGAGCCTCTATTTTGTTGAGCAGTGAGCTCTAGCAAATGAGCTTGAATGCAAGTGCAATCCCCTTTTATCTTTTCTTTTAATAGAGTAAAAAAATTGTGCATTAATCTCCACCATGGTTTTTCCCCTAACATGGTTTCCACATAAAAATATATGGTGTTATGGTGTCCATTCTTGTGTGTGCATGTTCTTATCTATCTTATGTTACTAATACTACATAAAGTTCATATATTTGTTGTAGATGGTTTTAAAATTTGATATGAATAGTAAAATTTGTTAAACACTAATTCACCTCCCCCCTCTCAGTGTTCCCTACATCCAAAAATTTCCTCTTATTCTCTTCTTTTCTCATTTGTAAGGGGTTCCATTATCTAAAATTTCTACAAGACAAGTAGAACCTTTGGGTAAATTGTAAAGCTGGGGTGAATTATAATTGTTAGACATTAATCTAAATTTTTTAAGGTGTTCTGAATTATTCTTTCATGAGTATATTTTATCTGATGAATGTCTCCATGAATGAGATGTAAAACTCCTTTGAATTCAATAATAAAAGATTACTTGGGTTTTTTCATGCACATTTGTTGCATTTGAGTTATATCTATTATTACCTTCTATTATGTGAGTCATGTAATTGCTTTAATGAATGTGAGCTACATTTATTATTTCCTTTTATTCAAAGAATGGAATGAATTACTTTAGTAAATGTCACACGATTATTATGTTTCCAAGTGGATTTGAAAGAATGGTTATCAGATAAAGCTTTAGTGGTCTTGTTGTCATAATGTGATAACATTTTCAAAGATCTTCAAAACATGTTTAACACTATAGGATGAAGTGTTGGTTATATGACTCTGTAGCCTCCTTCTTGGCACTGGTCAATCTTTATTCATCTGTTTTTTTAAGTTTGGTCCCAAATTCTTATTAAATCAAAAAATAGTTCAATTTTGTATTTTGAGATATGTGTGACATCTTCTCCATGTTGGTTCATGAAATTCCTTCAATATCATAGCCAATGTTGAATGATATTTTATGTTTCTTAGCATAATTTGGTGATAGCATTATTTGTTAAGCAATAACCTATTCAGTATGTGTCTAAACCTTTATGTTTTTCTAAAGGGTCACCCCTAGGTCCTACAGATCCTCAAGGGTAGAGTAAATGTGTTTCAATCTCATTTCCTACCAATTGGAAAAATTGATCTTTGAATTTGAACATAAGAAATTGGCTAGTATTTCAAATTCATTTGATCTATTGATTTGGAACACCAACAGAATGGAAAATTTTCTTGGGAGAAGCAGAGGAATATCCATTTGCATAGAGTCAAGAATTTTCTAATATGAACATTTGGTTCAAATATTGAAGGAATTCAATCCTCGAGAAAGAAATGGTTGTAGTGAACCTGAAGGTTTCATGATCTATGGTGCTCTACTGGTGAAAGAAACTTAGAAGTAAATTTATTTGTGAAAGAGATTCATACTATTTGAAGTTCAGTCCTCTATGAAGAGAGGTGGTGACTATTTCAAAAGAACGCGATGAAGATGTGAATACAGTTTCAGATCTATAGTATTTCCATTCAAGAAGAACAATTTGCAGTAGCTGCAATGTTTCTAGGCATTCTTCACTTTTTTATTTCAATAAAATTTTCTGTGAAAACCATATTTGAACATCTTAGAAAAAATATTTGATTCCCTATTAAGTGAATTAGCACTAATAAAGTGAAAGGATAGTAAAATTAATTTTGCATACTTTTGAATTAAAACTTATAGCCTATGTATTATGTTTAAAGTATGCTTGTTCTTGAAATATGCCCACTAAGTAGATCTTAGGCATAAATGCATTTAAATTATGTGTTGTGATATTCTAAGGTCATGATGAAAGCTACAAATAGGGAAATGAATGATCAACTATATAGTTGATATTTGAATTTTGAACGGCATATGTCAAAATGCATCAATATATGCATCCCTATATGGTTCCTAGTGCAACCATGGTTTGTGATCAGCCCTGGCCAGATTGTCAAAGAAATTTTAGCATTGAAAGGTATAGAGCCATCAATTTTAGTGGGATCAATGGTTACCCAAATGTCATTCCAACTAAAGTCAGAGATAAATTACCAAAATTCATTGGTGATAAGTCTGAATAAGAAAATCAAAATCTACAAGAATTCAATAATGTGATGGATGACTATAAGGTGATCATGGAGATGTGATCATGAGGCTATTTTTTTAGTCCTTAAGAGGAGATGTGAGGGATTGGCTCTCTTATTTACCAACATTCTTTGTATATTCCTGGGAGGAGTTCAAAGTGATGTTCATGGAGTAGTTTGGTAAAATGATTGATCTAGTCTGAATAAGACAAAAGTTCATGAGCATGGAAAAAGGAGAAGAGTTAGTTCCCTCTTTTAATCTCATATTTTAAAAGATAATAAGAGAGATCCCTGCAAGCATAAGAAAAAATGATGTTTAATGTTTTGTCATGTACTTAGGAGCATTTGAAAAAAAATATGAGTTATCTATTAAGGGATAAAGAACCTACAACCCTACACCAAGCATATCAAATTGCTATAAATATTGAGAAAAAATTGAGATATTTAATGATGAAAGGACATAGGGCTGTGAGTGTTTAACATCCTAACACACCTCAAGTAAATAGAACTCATGGAGATTAGATAATAGAAGTGCTTGTCAAGATGCTAATTGTGTTGCTTTGATTTCTCCATCATCACAATCTATAGGTCATAATGAGCTCCATGTTAAATGTCATTAAAATTTGAACAATATTGATCAAACATATTGTGTTCAAGGATTTTCTAAAATGAAAAGATGTAGAGGAGAATCACCATATAATTTTTTCTCAAGGTTTTTGGATGCCTTATTGAAAGACCCCTAAATTTCAGACTAAAGGATTCAATGTGCATTGATCTATTTTGTTAAATCTATGAGTCTGGGTTGAGTACTTTGCCAAAGGGGTTGAAGTGTCATAGTTTGTATCAAGTACTTGATTAGATAAATATTCTTGCGAGAGAAAAATGTAATTATGCACAAAATGTGGTGTCACAAAATAAAGATAGAAGCTATCCTATTAAGAAAAATTAGAACATGATACAAAAAATTGAAAAGTGTATGCCAGAAAGTGAAGATCCATGTTGTACAGATGAGGATATTGGTTGTTATCAGCTCACAATCAGAACATGTGTAGATCCATGCAACAGTGATAAAGATGAAGATACATGGTATGATGAAACAATAAATATACATGAAAGTTGTTACAATATCTTAAGTGATGAAAAAGTAAAAGAGATGGAATATGTCATCCCATGTCATGTGTTGGTTAGTGAAAATAATGCTAATATTGATGATATCTCATCACAAGTTAATGATCAAGACATTGATGTTGGAAAAAGCAAGGACATACAACTGAGAGGGGGGATGACTCAGTTCTCATAGAAATTTAAACTTTACAAACTTAACTTAATTTTAATCTCAGATTTGATGAGTAAACAATTAACCATAACAAATTAATACATCAGAGAGACAAGAACACCAATTTTTTTTTCTTGGAAGCCCTGTTAAGGGAAAAACAATGGTGGATGTTAATCCACAAGATTATACTCTGTTAAAAGTATAAAGGAAAATAATAAGGGGAATGCACATCCATTCAGGCTCACTACCTAGAGCTCACTGCTTAATTACAAATAGAAGACACTATCTTATAGAAAGATTCAGATTAAAACCATCCAAAAATTTGAACTGAGAGAATGGATTTTGTCCAAGCTTGATTATAGTTCCAATTAGGCACAATAATTATGCATACTTCGCTCAACCTTCTACAAAATTTGTCTTCAATGATATTCACACTTATGCACACAAGAGCACACAATGCATACTCAACACACTAACCGCACTTCACACACTACTTATACTATCCACACAATTGCTTCTTATATATCCACCACAAATATTTCACCATAACAAAGTTGAATAGAGGAAAAGAAAATATTTTCAATATTTGCTCAAATTCAGAATTAAATTTTCAATGCACACCCACCAAGGTCGGCTATAACATAGTGGGGACCCAAATTCACTTCTCCAAAACAAGAATACTCCAATTAATTATGCCTCGAACATCCACAACATGCTAGCATTAACATCTCGGCCAAGAACAAAAAACTAAACATGCACAAGAAAAATATTTTCAATCACGGGCTTCACTAGATCATGTGGATGTACCACAAAGATAGAGGATGAACTAGAGACATCTGAAAACATCAAGAAATAGTAGAGAGACATCTGGGACAACGAGATAACTAGGAACATACAATCTTCACTCAGAAACTCTAACAAAGGCTAGCAAAACATTTTTAGACCACAACTTGCACATTAATTGATGCAAACCTCTAAAACTTCTGATAGATGATCTAGACATATACTCAACATTAAACCCTTTGATCCACAACAAATAACCTTTTACATACATAACATAATGCCTTCATGACCTCCAAATTTCCACTAAGAACCTAGAACACATTCACTTATAATTTTCTCAATATCCTCGACATATACAACACTTATATGTTCATCAAATGCTAATAGTGTTGACATAAATGACAACCATGTATCAACAACACATCACACCATCCAACAATTTAAGATGAAAGTTCAAGAACTCATTCTGTAGAATTTGTGCATGATTTATGTAGTGATGAGTATTCTAATGATATCTAACCTGATTTAAATTCTTCTGATGATTATGAATGTTCCTATAAGGATGAGCCAGAGGTACTTTCTTCACCTGGAGAATGTAATGATATGACTATTGATGAAGTCACTTTCCTTCAAGTGAATGATTGAATCCCATTTGATGCAAACTTAGAATGTAATTTGGCTTTGACATCAATGGAGCATGTCAATTTTGTGAATGATGAAGAATTTGAAGATAAGCATATGTGTGTTCAATTTGTTGATCCTAAACATAGTGTTAAAAATGATGAAGATGTTGATGAATGTGCTTATGCCTTTTTTGCTCATAACTTTTTATATGAAGTAGGGATGGAAATTTCAGCTACACATGAAGAGAATGATGATGTACACATTAATGAAAGGAGTTCATTATTGAATAATCAAGTCATGCATTATGACAAACACATTGATATATGATCAAAATTATTAGCTATTGTTAATGTTAAACAATTTGATAGACTTTCAAATTATGTGGACATTGGAAAACATTCTGATTTATTTGTAGAGTAGCTAAATGATGCAAATGATAGTGGGTATCATGTTAGTCAGTATGAAATTGAATATGGGTCCTTCTTTGATGATATTTCTCATCTTCACAGTATGCAAATGGACATGTTTTCTTTGAATGAAGAATGCGTTAGTGTGAAAGAGAATGAAGTTTCTAGCTTCATTGCTAATGACTAATTTTCAGATAATAGTGAGTCTTTGGCACATAGATCAATATGTTGATCAGATGATAGTGCACATGCAAGTATTTTACTTGACCCTCTTAATCTTGAAAGTGGTAGAATTTAAAATTATTTATACATTGAACATGTTATAAACAATCAATGTGAAAATTTTGGCTCAGGCTTAAATTTTGAATTATCTAAATCTTTATTTGAGGCATTCCATATGCACTTGGATAGTGGTATGAAGAATGAATTTGACATCATGTGTGAACCTACGATGGAAAAAATTTCTTATGCATTAGATGTTGGCATTTTTGTTGAATGCCATGATTTGAATGAAGATGAAAGTATTTTGGGTTCCAATAAAGTTGATTTTCAAGACCTTGAGGCATGTAACCATGTGCTTGGGATGCATTGTTGGGATGATAACAAATTGACATGTGTGATGCAATCCAATTGAAAGGGTTACAAATGTGTGAGCACTCTCTACTCAACACACAAGAGGATTGCATGTTGTTTTTCATCCATGCTATCTCCTTTGAGCATGATCATTTTGAGGCAGTTAGTCAATGTGATAAGACAGTGTTTTCTAGTGGTATTGATCATTATTCTCCTATGTTATCACTTGCTAAGAAATTAGAAAATGAAGAGATTGAAAGTGATATATTCTATGTTATTTGGTTGCCACTTGATAGCATAGCTAAATAGCTAGGGAGCAAGTTTCCACTTGTAATTGAAAAAGTACAGTCACTCATGTTGATGTGGTGTGATAGAGGAAAGCATGAGTTGAGGGAGATCAAATATTTTATCAGATTAGTGTTTGACAGAGGTAAGAATTGACTCCCACTTTTTGTTTGGTGCCCTGGGGTCATCGAACGAGGTGGAAAAAAGAAAGATGAATAAGGGAGCAGTTTCAAAACACCCAATGAACTTGGAATTTGGTCTACTCCCTAAACATCTAGATTATTTCTATTCCCATAGGGGGCATACATCCTTAGTTGAAGCCACTATTGGGATTATCAAATTTTACAAATTTGAAGTGCCCATGTCAAAAAAATTTCCTTTGTACATTCAAAAGTGCACTTAAAAAATCTACCCAAGTGACCCACTTTGGAAGGTCACAATTTGGTGCTCATTGATTTTCAAGCTAAATCCTTTTATGGACACACTCATGTGACATATTTGAATAGGAATGTCAATTTCTAGCCTCCCATGATAATTTTTGATAGGGTTGATGGAGCTTCTAAAATTATATAGATTTTTCTAATTTCTCCATGGGTTTAGTCTTCATTTTAAACCCTTATCCCCATGAATGAGTAGGGTTTTATTCACAAAGCTATAAAAATGTTATAATTGCAATTTGACCCTCTCCTTTGGTCACTAATTTCTTAAGTCACCATTTCAGCCATGTTTGCAGATTGGTTTACTAGCCCCTCTGGCTCGAAGCATTGGTTACTAATTTTTCCATCGACTTTAGCCTTTCCCTAAGTCAGGTCTCAAATTACCCTGGTGATTTAAGCCTAATTCATTCACCCTTAATGTTCATATCACTATCAGATTAACTAAGTACTTTCCATTAAATGTTAACATTGCATGGAGTACAGGCTTTATGAATCAAGGATCTAGGATGAAATCTTTGTCGTACCTTGCCAGATTGTGAATGTTAAGTGCCAATAGGTTAAAGGCAGCGAGACTGGGAAAAAGTGGACATGTGTCCTTCTACAATCATGGATACTAGTATCCACTACCATGCCCCATGTCCAATGTGTCCAACAGATGGTTGAGATCAGATCTTGAGAATGATCTTCACCGTTCCCCATTGGTTCGCTAGGATAAAGTGAACTCTAGTTAAGACTAGTGAGATCAGTGAGATCTCGACACCTGTCTTGATCTATATAGTTCATGAAGCGGGTGGAACCCACTAATAGGAGGACTATCATCCAATATTGATGAAAATCAATGGTTGTGGAGACCTCAGCAAAGCACCGCTGAAAGTCAAAGACAAAAAAAATAAGGCCAACCACTTGATTATCCATCTAGGAAGAAGATCAAGGGCCTATATTTAAAATTGATAAAAGGAATGTGACATGCATTTTACTCTACAACCATTGTGCATTAATGGAAAAATTTGTGTAGGAGTGGTGGAATTGTTATCCATCTGTGCAAAGATTTAATGGCAGGAAATCATGAAGTGAGATTTTCATACATTCATGCACTTGCAAATGAAATGGTGATAATATGCATACCAACAAATAGCCCACTTCACACATGTGATTTATCTCATATAGTATTGGTAATTGATAGCATTATCTCTCTCAATAAATAGAGGTGAATGAGTTGTTATTCTGGTCATAGCAACTAAATAGAAAAGTCCTCAAACTATTGTAGAGAGTGAAGGTGAAAAGTGTGCTTATGATTGCAAGATGAGCAAGTCTAATTCAACATCGATTCTACTATGTAGGTCTTCTATACCTTAGTCTCGGAGGCCTCACAATGATGATCCTAGACTTAAACAAAGTGTTCATGAGGATGTTAAGGAAAGAGAAGCTTCACTAGTAATGGTTAGATGTGGCCACAAATTATAGGACCAAACTAGGAGCTCAAAGGAGAAGGAGATGAAAGGATGCAAAGCTACTGGGCCTTCTAGTCGAATCTGATGAAAGCTTCCCTATGGTTGTGGCTCATTTGACTAATAGAATTCTCCAATAAACCTTACATACATCCCATCTGAGACCGAGAAGGAGACTGACTCCAACTACCACCAATATCTAGTGACTATGGGATACGTTGTATCATTTGAGGTGGGAGTGTTGTCTCTTCCTCCTTTGGCGGTTAGAACCCTGAGTGGAAGAGACATTGTTGTGGTGAATGAGGATAAGGTCGAGGAGTTTCCATGTGTACTGGGGTGGGTGTGCAGTTGGAAATGGGTCGGCTAGAATGTGAGTTAGAGGAATGTGATAAATAATTTTTGTGCTAATAAATAATTTTTGGGTTGTTCTTTTCTCATTTTGCTTGTGTGGCATCTTTTTAGGATATTGAAGGGTGGCAGTGTTCTCTCATGGTGGTGATATTAGTACATTTGCATGCATGGAAGGGAGGAGTATTTTGGCAGGACTTTGCTTCCTCCTGGTGGATATGTTGATTTTGGCTTTTTCCTGTGTCTAACAGAATTGTCATGTGGGATTTTCCAAAATGTAGTTGAAATGAAGAATGAAATTAATTTTTTTTACTTGAATTGCATTTGAGCTGGTGGAGTGTTCTACTACCTTACCTTATAAAAGGGAATTCAAAGCTCATTTACAGAGGATGAAAATTTTTGTTAGGTTTTAATTCGGGTGTATATTAGTAGAATGATAGAAATAGAATAGATAGTCTCTTTTGAGCTTTTGGAAGAACATGTGCAATTATCTTAAATTTCTATGTAGATATGACTTTTAAACATGAACAAATGTATAATTCTGATATATTTTCTCTCCGTATGTGAATTTTTGTGGATCTTGAATGAAATTTTAATGATATTTTCATTCTTCTTCAAACACTTGTTTGAATGTATGTCCCATTTTTTTCTTTGATTCAACAAAATTAATTAAAATGCTTAAATGTGGCCTTAAATTTACAATTATTTGCAAGGGATTTGATAAGCAGTTATGTATCAGAAAGAGTGATGTCCATAATGCAAATTTATTGTGAGAGTATCCCATTCCATCAAATTCTAAGGTCATTTATGTGTTATTGGTTCTTGTGTATGTGACTCCATTACCCACTATAACAAGCCACTAGTCTATTCCTTAATGTTTCACCTAAAGGGTTAATCAAATAATTGTCTGATGACTGACCTACAGTTAGGATTTAAATTCATTCCAAAATTCATTAATCTCGATGGATGTATATGTCAATTATCATGTAGAGTGCACCTTTTTTATGAATAAGTAATTTACTTAAGGATAAGCCAATATTGTAGTAATTGTAACACAATTATCCTTCATTCAAATTGATCTATGAAAATGATGTGTTATATAAAGCATATTCTCAAATGAACACAATAGGAACACCCTCCTTGACCCCACAGAGCCTAAACTATAGAATATTTCAGTCATTGACTAGATATTGTTAGTTGGCCAGTCATTTGAGGAGTCTTGAACAAAGGAGTTAGCTATCCCTTAGATATTCTTTAGGTGCACTGAAAAGAACCAATAGAATAGAGACCTTGTTGGGGAATGCCCCTAGAAATTTAGTTGCACATTTCCTTTTCAAAGAGTCATTGAAGTCTTGAAGAATTAAACCTAAAGAGTCATTACATAGAGTCATATTATTTTCCATTCTGAATTTAGTATGTTTGAACACCTTTGTTCAAATAATTGAGAAGTCTTTGGACTTGGAAAATATTGTGTTGCAGCAAAGATCAAAGGATTTTAGTGTGGCTTCACTACTAGATGATACCTAGAATGATATTTACTCTTTAAAGAACTTTAGGCTCGTAAAGTTTGTTGCTTAGTGCAAAGAGGTGGCAACTCTATCAAAAGAACCAGTTGAACTGTGGAGAAGATTTCTATATTTGTATAATTTACAGTAAGGAATAAATGATAACAACTACTACAAATTTCTATGTATTCCCATAAAATATAGAAAGCATATTACTTTGTTTGAAAGAAGTTTATTAGAAAATAGTCAAGGCTTAAGATCATTTAAATGATTCCCTATTAGATGAATTTGCATTAAGATAGGGAATAATAATGGTTCTTCATACTTCTAATGTCTAAAGCCTGTAATTATTTTGAGAAGTATGTTATTCTTTTTAATACTACCTTTTAGAGAATTGCCCTATAAAGAATCAAGCAAAAGCATGTAAAGTGAAGAAGCCATATCATGCCTTGAAAGGGATTTTATTATTCAAAGGTATATTCCATTTTTTTTAGTGACATTAGAGGTTTCCCAAACCTGATTCCTAAAAATGTTAGGAAATATTTTCCAAAATTCATAGGGAAAAGTTCATAATCAACTTCTAAACATTTGCAAACATTTATGGATGTGATGGGAGATTATGAGATAAGTCATGAAGATATTGTCAGGAAACTCTTTGTTCAATCCTTGAAGGATGATGCTAGG